>UELV01097050.1:0-13494 GCA_900490015.1 Megastigmus stigmatizans | reverse complement strand
CTTTAAGACAGCTGTGAATAAGCGGGAATGTGTAGCAAACAATAGAAGCAGCTGATTGAGGAAGCGAACGTATCCTTAAATTTCGGGTCGAACAGGTATAGTTGCGCTTAGGGGATTCTTTTCAACTAAAAATAGTTGTATATATGTATGAATAGAATGAATTATGATCTTTTTATACCTGAGAACATGTAGAAATAAGAAATTTATGAAGGCAATAAAAGGGAGCACGGTGTACGACCGAATAATCTCAGGTATACGGCATCGAAGGTTACACGTCAAATAGTGCGGCTGACCGCGCGCAGGTAGCAACTTTGCATTCGTTGAAAAACATACTTAAACTCTTCGGATCTTTATAAAAATTTAATACAATACTCTTAGATATGTATACTTTCGAAAAATCAAATAAAAAAAAAATCGATTTTTTGAAAATGAGAAAGTAGATAGAACCCTTAAGCATTTTTCGCAAAATCCTTTTGGTTTTTGGTTTAAATATATTTCGTATGGAATACATCCAGTAGTTTCATGGTGAGTTTCGTATGGAATACATCCAGTAGTTTCATAGTGAGTTTTGTTTAATATCGATTGGATTGATTTTAAGTAACGCGCCCAGCTCGTATGTTTATCGCCAACCATGGCTCGGAATAATCCTCCGAGCTCTCGATGCACTCGCTCGATCACATTTCTTTGCAGATGACGCACAGAAGAAAATTTTTTGTAGTAAATAGAGTTCCGTGGTCTGAAACTATCGCTTTTGGATTACCATAATTTTCTATATAATGTTTAAAAATTTTATTTTTGATCGCTGCCGTTTTTATTGCATAAAATGCTAGGAATTTAGAAAATACATAAAAAATTTTTGTGAATATATATTTGACGCCTGTCGTCGACGTAGGCAATGAACCGAAAAAATCAATTGATAATAACTCATGTGTCGCATGTTTTTAATAATGCTGGAATTTCTTTACGTAGTTTTGGAGCAAAAAATCGCTCGATTATAATGTAATAAATCTTTTTTGGTCCGATTTGACCGTACATTTCGTGTAAGTATAATATTAACGGTTTTACAATTTTTCGTGGTAAAATTACTTTGAAGTTATCAAAAGTTACTTTACAAATAAGCTCTCTTTCGTAAACACTCTTTACGAGTCCCTGAGGAGGAGCCGGAGCGGGCTCGAAACGTCGGGTGAGTGGGAGGCGATCAGATTGTCCTTTACTAATATATGTTTTTTCTGGTTTAAATATAAGTTTATTTCAGTTTCTGCGGGGGTGATTATAAACAAGGGCAATCTGATTGCCCATTAATATTGATTAGACTGTAAGACCAATAGAAAAATCTTTGTCAGTTGATAGTAGAGTACAGTCGACATAAGTAATATTTCTTAATATACAGGGTGTCCCATTTTAAATAACCGATAGGAATATCTCTGGCGGTAAGTACTTTGGAGGAAAATTTTTTATACAAAATTTGTATGGTACAGAAGGGCTAATTAATGGTGACCTTGACCTTATACTTGAGGTTCATAGTCAATGTTATTTCAAGGTCAATTTCGTTTTTTAAAATGGCTATCTCCATTTTTTATTCCAGAATTAAAAAGAGCTGAAAATTCTACGTTCCACTAGGTATTTAAGCTCTTTTGAGATAAGACGACCGCGATCGCAAGGTCACTTGCGTCCGCCGTCAAAGTATACGGCTTGCGAATTTTAATATCAAGTCTTCATCGAATAATCGTTTAATATTTTCGAAAGCTCTTTGATGCTCTTTTTTCCAGTTATATTTAATATTCTTTTTTAATAAATGTATCAATGGAGTTAAATGCATCGTATAAGTTTAGTGTAAAAATTTACGAAATCTAGAAATGGTTTCATTTTTCTTGGTGTCATAAGATTTGTTATTGATGTGATTTTATCAGTTTCTGGCTTTAAACTGTCAGCCGATACAATGTGTTCAAAAAAATGTACCTCATTCTGAACGAACTTAGATTTTTTTAAATTTAATCTTAGATTATTTTTTAATAATTTTTTAAATAATGTGCCTCAACGTACTAAATGCTGCTCGAAAGTTTCCGAAACTGTAAATAGGTCAATAAACATAATTAAAAAGTCATTTAAGTCGTGAATAGCTCGGTCTAATCCACGAATAAAAGCTGCAGAACTTGTTTTTATTCCGAAAGCTGCTACATTAAACTCATATACGCGATTATCACACATAAATGCAGTAAATTTCTTACTTTCTTCCACGAAAGGAATTTACCAATAGCTGCTATTTAAATCTAGCGTACTCATGTATTATTTCTTTTGAAATCTCGCGAAAATTGATTCTAGCCCTGGCGGTGGATCATAATCATTTATGAGTCTTTCATTTAATTTCTGCGCATCTAGGCATATACGTACTGAATCGTCTTTTTTCTTAACAATACATATCGGATTTATGTAATAGCTAAAAAGATCGTCGTATTATTCCGAACTTTAACATTTTTCTAATTTCAACTTTGACTTTATCTCTATGCGATTGGAATCGAATATGGCTTAGGGAAAAAATGGACTTTGGTCTTTTAAATTTAAAGTGTGTGTATAATCGGTCAATAATCTGGGTCTTTTTTCAAATATTTCTTTATAGATTTCAATGAGTTTAATTATTTTGGTTTTTTTGATCAGTATTTATTTTTTCATATGAATTAGTTTTATCGTAAATCTCTTTTTTACGAAATTTTATACGAATGATCATAATCTTCGGGAATATGGCTTTCTTTTTCGCGACTTTCTTTATAATGGAACGCTTTTTTATCGAAGTTTTCGCTCCTCTCTATCCTGAAAATTCATCAGTGTTTACTATTACACCGATGTATGGAATTTTTTCATATCTTTTATTTATCATTACGTTAATTTCATTGAATCTGGTATCAATAAGCATTTATAAAGACTATAATGAATCATAGCAGGTTTCGCTCCTATAGCGCCTTTAATTATATACCGCTGATAGGCAAAGTAGGACGATTTTTTAATTTTTCATAATGATTATAATAAAATTCTTCCGATAGGCATGCTATTTCACTGCCTATATCTATTAGCGTTTTGACTTTATTTTCTTCAATTTCGATTTCAATTTCGAGACAGTGGATTATGTTAATATTGTAATTAGTCGGTTTGTCAACGGGGGCCCTTAACTGTATTAAATATTTCCTTTCTCTTTGTAGAAGAAGGAAATATATATATATATATATAAATAAATCAAATTAAAATAAATAAAAATAATAATTTATTTTCAGAAACTAAAAAATATACTAAATTTTTGGATGAATAGAAATCATAATAATTAAATGATTCTTCAATTTAAATATAGTTTTAAATAAGAAAATGAGCTGAAATAAAAAAAGGAACTGAATAAGAGAAAGAGCCAGTGTGTTCGCCGTTTATTTTTCTACAAACAAAATACAAAAGTATGCCCGCACTGGCTCTAAGTGCTTTGCCCGAGGTAGGTGAGGCGGGATGGTTAGTTCCGCGCTAGAAGGTGCGGCGTGAGCGGATGAGCTCCGCTCTTAATTGGTTCTGCGAGAACACCTCGGTTCGCATCAATGAAAGCCGATTAGGAGCGAAGTCACTTTCCTCACTCCCGTTCTCGCTGCGATGCCGCGTCTGAAACAGAAAAAGAAGGAAAGGATTCATGCACGCTGTCTTTCATACATTGTGTAAAGAGTTGCATTTTTCCCCTAGTTCACCTCTTTTCGAACGTGGGGAAAGAGTATTCGACTCTTTTCGTAAGGAATGTATAAATATCGATTTTCAAGCAACAGCCAGACTCATTTCATTTATACAATATCGAATATGTGAAATAATGCGTATGACTGTTGTACTTTAATTTTATAAGATGACAAACTTAGAAAATGCATCTACTGTTACGAGTATGTTTTGCATAGCTGCTCGTGATGTAGGCGAAGGTCCTAAAAAATCAATTGAAAGTAAGTCATGCTGTACACTTGTTTCGCTGACACGAGTCACAGTATCTGAGGGTTTGATTGACTCTATGACGCCGTCGTTTTATAAAGAATTTTATCGCGATAATTTTGCTTACTTTTCATGCACGGATGTAGCCGTAAGCTGTATGAGTGTCTTTGATGAAGTCATTTATTAATTTATGCTGCATGACAACCAAGTAACGCTTGTCGGCATTGATTTTATACAAAAGATCACCATGCAGTAAGTACGGTGATTTCTCATATTCTTTTTCTTTAAGAGACTGTTCTATCTCTAATCTGGCTTCGGCCCCGTCTTGGAACTTTGCGATATTAGAGAATTCTTTTGTAACTCTGGTGTGAATTGTTGCGCTTTTGAGAAGGTAATTTCCACTTCTCCAGGCTTTTGTCTATCACCTATTCCATAATTTGGATGGCGACTGAGTATATCAACGATAATATTGGATTGGCCTAGCATATGCTCGATCCCAATGTCGTAATCCTGAATAGTTAATATCCAACGCCTTAAGGGCGTAGTATACCTTTGAGGCCTCTTTTTTCGCCATTTTTTTTTCATAAATTTTTATTTTACAATGTAATTCTTTTTACATATTCTGTAGTAGTGTTTTGAGATTTTAAAAAAAAATTTTTGAAAAGTTTTGATGACACCCCGCTGATTTATGGCTGGCCGAATGACAACCCCTTTTTTTCGTGTACATGATTTCTCAAGTTTGGATCACCTGCAACAGTAAATTCGAATTGATTCTTAAAGAGGGCATGAATGGTTATCGTATGAACCAGAATTGTGAAAATTTGTTAATAAATAAACAAACAGTGATTTTTTTTTTAATTTTACCCGGTTTTTCAACATAAATGTTGCTGTAATATTGTTAATAAACAATTGACATGTATGTCCGTGGTTCATACCATAGCCAGGTGTTTTATCAACATTTTGAAAAAAAGTTGAAGCAAATCGATCGAGCAGTTTTGCCGGAATCATGTACACTAGTTGAAAAAACAGTGTTTCGAGAAAAACGAGTTTAATGTTTGAGATGCAGTCGCCAACCGAGCATTCCGAGAGCTCTGAAACCTCGTTTTTCGGCCACTTATGATACCTTTTGATGGAAAAGAAGGTTTCTACATGAATTGTAAGGCTTTCAACTAAGTAAAAATAAAAAAAAAACAAATCGATTTTTTGAAAATCCAAAGGTATACTACCCCCTTAAACGGCTGCGGGAGAATCTGCTTTAAAAAGGAAAATTAAAGCGTTGTGATCGGTTTTTAAAAATACTTTGGTTGCTCGTAAATATGTATTTAATTTATCGAGTGCCCATATTATTGCCAACAATACCTTTTTGGTCGTGAAATAATTTAATTGCGCACCTTTGAGAGAGCAGCATATATATATCACCACCTTCTCTTCTTCATCAGTCAGCTGAGAGAGAGAGAGGCAGCGATGGCATAGTCGCTTTCGTCGGTGCGCAGCATATACGGCTTCTGCAGGTCGGAGTGAGAAAGGCATACGTCCCTTTCGAACAGCGCCTTGACGCGTTCAAAAGCACGTTCTTCGTTGCCCCCTCACTCCCACTTCTTATTTTTCTTTAGCAGCTCGAACAGCGGGATCAACTCTTTCGAGTGATTGTCCACATATTTCGAGTAGATTTTTATGAAGCCTAGGAAACCTTTTAATTGTTTTATGTTTCTTGGCCCTGGACATTTCTTTATTAAATAAATTTTATCGATTTGCGGACGTAACCCTTCAGCCGATAAAAAAAAACAGAAATTTTGTTTCCTTGCATACAAACTTGCACGTTTTTCTTTCAAATAAATCACTTACATGATTTAAATACTCGTGCTCATTGATTGAAATGCAGTGCAGATCATGGACAAAATTGATGAGATTATCCCGCTTCGATGCAGGGCGATATCAAGACCGCCTATAACGAGGACCCGTAGCGCTGCACTGCTTATTTTCAAACCGAAAGGGACTACTTCAAATTCATAGATTTTTCCTTCGTGCATGAAAGCAGTGTATTTTTTCGATTTTTCGTCGAGCTTGATTTGCTAGAAACTCATAGTCAAATCGAGGCTCGTGATGATTGCTGCATGTTGACATTGCTGTAGGAAATAATTTATCGCCTGCGGCGATTCATGGTCATCTATTAATTTTTCATTAAGCTTTCGTGCGTCCAGACAGAGGTGCACAGAGCCATCCTTTTTAATAACGGTGACAATCGGGCTTATATATGAGCCCGTTGAGCGTTTAATTATGTCCCATGATAACATTCTGTTAATCTCATCCCTAACCTTTTCTCGGTGGTTTAATGGGTCGGATAAGACTTCATGAAGAAGTAGTCTTCATTCTTTAATTTTAAGAGTTTTTGAGCCTTTCCGTTCTTTTTTGAAATACCTTCTTATATCTATAAGTGACGAAATTTTAATATTCTGTTTGGATCTTGTGCAATGCGCGTAGACAGTTTGTCGTTTATTTCTTGTGCATTGATATCGAATTTGTTTTCTTTTTTGCTGGAATCGTCGTTTCCACGAGTCGATTCCGTGTTTATATGTTGACATCTCGCTGCTTTATTTTCAAAGATCAGCTCTGGCCGAGATTGCGAGGAAAGATCCACATTCATGGAGAGATCTTCCTCGATTAATGGAACGAACCGATGATCCATTTCTAGTACATCTACACCCTTTAGTTTAAGGTAGTTCATCCCAAAACACGTTTTCTTACAACCTTTTTAAAAATTGGTACACGTGTTTATTATAATAAAATGCATATGTGTAAAAAATTTCAAGTCATTTGGACGATCCGAAATAAAAATATTAAGCTCCAAAGTTACAAACTTTAACACGCTATTCCTATCCTCAACATGGTAATAACAAACATTTTAATTAATAACATAATAACGGTTCTTACGCTTTTCTACTGTGTTTCGAAACGCTTTTCTACTGTGCCCTCGGAGGCGGCGGTAATCGCGGGATATCAAGGGAAAAATTCAAGGACTAATGCATAAATAAGGACTGACGTGAATCTATTGTAAACTCTTATATTCTTTACGTTATTTTATAACAACAATTAGATACAAAAATATACGCCAACCGAAAAGGCGGGAAAACGCGCGACAAAACTATCCTGGCTCGCAGACATTTGCACGAACACGGCTTGCCGCTTGTAAGCCATCGGGAAAGTACTACAAGTACTTTCTCGGTGTTACGTACTACTGTACCCTCTCTTTCTCTCTCGCTCCTAACTTCTACGGATATTGCACTGGCTGCAATCCAATGCAATCTAGCTGGCTATGGAGGTTGGTAGTTCACTCTCATACACACACACTCACACCGAATCTTGTCACGTTGATACTCTCAATTTTAGTTGTCGCTGCTCGCGGCGGAAATCGATCTGACGATGCGATCATATCCTATCGCGCCGTCTCTCTCTCTCTCTTTCTCTCTCTCTCTTTCTCTAATCACTTACCTTCTCTCTCTCTCTCTCTCTCTCTCTCTCTCTCTCTCTCTCTCTCTCTCGACACGCGCTACGCTCGCTAGCTTGCTCACGGGTCCTCGTTCTTATGCGCGGTCGGATAGAGCGTGTAAATGAATTAACGAGTGAATACAAAATTCACTCGCGAATTCATCTCAAAATATATAATATTTTAAAATGAAATCTGATAATAAGCTAAGAGTTTACATTTATGGCACATCATAATGCACATAGGTTAAATGTCATATATTAAAATAATAAATCTACAGTTTTCCATATGTTCGTCCTTAAATTAATCCTTTGCGGCACACATTTTTCTATCAAACGAATTTTACGGTTATACGGACCTTCGGGGGTGTTCGGAGTCACCGCTCATGAATCTGAAGTCAGATTTTTAAAATTCAAAATGGCGGATCCAACATACCAACTTAAAAAAAATTCAAAAATATTTAGCATTTTGACTGCCATCTTGGAACCGCTATTTTGCATTTTCAAAATCTAAATTCAGATTCGTAATCAGCGACCCCGAAAACCTCTGTATACCAATTTTCGTAAGGATATGGCTAAAAGTTCAGTCATAAATGATTTTTTTTTACAAAACAGGCTTTTTTTGCTTTGTAAATAAATATAAACGAATTATAGAAAATTTTAGAACCTTTAAATATAAATATTAATTTCATACCATCCTCTGGTCAAGAAACTATAAAAAACTTAAGTTAAATCCAATAAAAACTACTCTGAAATTGCAAAAAATTGTACCAAAATAGGTGATCTCTGAGAGATACCATTATGCCGCAAAGGGTTAAGTTACTTTAATTAAATCCCTACCTTACTGATCGATTTCGGGTTTTCGAAATATGATTGATTACGGGATACTAGATCCCTACTTTACCGATCGAGTTTTGGGTAATCAAAAAATGGCCTATAATGGGACTCTAGACCACTACTTTACTGACCGAGTTTTTGGTAATCATAAAATGGCCGATATATCAACCAAGTGAACGTTAGCGAGTGAGGTATATGAGCTTATATATAATTAAATTTATTTTTATTTAATTTTTATTATATAGAAAATAATCTCATATAGAAGTATTTAAAAATAATTAAAAATAACCTGGAATTCCAAGTAAATTTTTTCAACAGGTTTATTATGAATTTTGTGAGCAGTCGAGGGAGCCTGCTAAAATTGCTTAAGTTTAATTATTTTGTAACAACAAAATCGTCATAGCTCTACATTACAAAAGTATAGAAAGGGCATAACAGTTATTACTGAAGTCAGTAGTTTGCATTTTTTAAATTGAGATATTGGAGACCTTCTGGACATAGATTTATTCAAACTCCTTTGTCAAAAAGGCTCATTCTTAATGGGTTCTGAAAAAAAAGAAAAGAATTTTACACTAAGAGTCGAATACTTATTATTAAAAAAAATTTATTTTCTTATAAACAGAGGTACACCTTTTTAATAAAAAGCTTATTACCCCTCGGTATGCACATTGTAAAAAAGTTACGTTAGCACACATGGGTTAGGCTAATCCTGGCAAATTTAATTCATCGTATCTCTGGCTCTACGTAACCGATTTCAATGTTTTCTCTTTTAATCTGTACCAAATTTTCTCAGAATTGTGTTGATATTAGTTAACACGTAATCAGGATATTAAAAAATAAAGATAGAGAGAAAAGAAAAAAAAAATAATATCTACAAAAAAATTTATTTCTCAAACTTTTGAAATTTTATGAAAAAAAAAAGATTTAAGAGCTTTATATATAGTCATTGGAAAGGTAATGAATTGAACTTCCATAGCGTTCCATAGCTTGTTTTTCGATCGTTTCGAACAAGTATATTTTTTCCACGAAACCAGGTTTTTTTGAAGTTCGTAAAAATCGACTAGATTGTCATAGTATTGATTAATATCAGGTATAGATTAATTGAATTCAACAATTTTTGTTAAAAATGAAGAAATTATTTATTGAATATTACAAATAACACTATTTGAATACAAGTATGCATGGTAAACAATATTAATAATATTAATTAATCATTTCGCTGTGCTAAATTTTGAACGCAGTTCTCAAATATCTTGCCTACGTATTCTTGTCTGTCATATCGGGAAGTCGCAATGTAAACATTTGTAAAATGATTTACGGTACGCAATATTGTCGGACATAAGTAATATCGTTTTTGTTTTTCTATTTTATTATTACTAATGTAGTGCCTTATATCCTGATTTTCGGAAATATCAGAGTTCACCAAAAATCTCGTATAATCAAAACTTAAAAAACATGCTAATTATAGAAAAATGAATATTTTTACTCACACGTTTAATTTTAATAAACCACCACTTATGTTACGTTATTGTAAGCACACTGGTTAAACATGATCCACCTCACGACTTTCATTGTTCCTTTCTCGGTCTGTAGCAACGATCTGATCCCGTCAAGCAGGCTTTAGTCACGTACTACCTCCAAGTTCCCCCCTACTCCAAAGCACATTCCCTTCTTGTTCTGAAATGGCGCATGTGAAAGTTTAGACCTTGGTTATATGCTAAGCCAGAGGCATACCGGGGGTTAAGAAAGCTTGATTTTAATGTACACACAAGCTACTTTTAATTACTTACTTTTAAGATAAAATAAGTAAGATGCAAAATTTGCTAAGGTATTAGAAAACCCCAATATTGATGTATATTATGCAGCAGTCATCGTTTGCCGCCGCGGGCCGCATACTTGCTTGTGGCACGCAGTCGCAAGCCATGATCTGTTGGTTTATAATTGGTTTATTAATGTATATTAAAAAATTGCAGGTGCGTCCATAAAAAAAAAATTGGAATCAGTAAAGGTACTTTACTGCAAGGGCAAATGCTAAAAGTAAAAAAGGAAAAGAAAATTCAACTACATCGTCGTCTAGCGTGAACGATGCACCGCCAGCTTATTTAAATAATATGGATTTTTTTTGTGGAACATTTGGGTCACAGACAGGTACTCTAAATACCTGTGCGAACAAAAAAAATTCTAAGAGACAAAAAAAAAATTATCTGAAGTAGAAGAAAATCAAACGCAAAAATCAAGTGTTCCAGTTCCTGATAAGTTTGCGCAGGCCAAAATGAAAGATAGTGCAAATATGCAAATACAATTTCAAGAATGGCAGAAGATGTTCAGAAAGGCCACTGCAAAAATCTTAGACATTGCTATAACGATAGTAACAATTCATCTACAGATTCTTACATGGATTATGTTAGAAAAAATTATGCTTGTTCGTCAAGAAGGATTACTGGTTTGACGAAGTTTTAGAGCTAATAGAGGACAGTTATGAAATATGATTATAAATAATACCAAGAAACGAATGTTAAATTTAATTTAATTCCATTTAAATGTCAAAATCTTTATATTAGGTACTTTATATTTAGTAATTCTTTGATTCAAGGTTAATAATGTTTATTGAGTTCGACAAAAATTAATCCATTTTTGTAAACTTATTTAAAGCGTTTGCTTATCATAGGTAAAGTCTAAAATAATACAAATATTTACTGACTTATGCATGTAAAAGTATTAAAAGGTTATGTATTAATATATCAACTTTTGAATAAACAAATTGAATATTTATTAATAATTATATTGTTTATTAATTTTTAAAAATATACACGAAGTTATATAAACTTATTTTCTACTTATATTGCATGTATACAGTATTTATACTATATATTTAAATAATTATTTATGGAGAACAACGACAAAAGTACACAATTTAACTAAACTTTAATACATTTTAATATTTTTTTTAAAAGTAAAAAATATTTCTTATATAACCTTTTGTATAGAGTACAATAAGACTAAAATAATTAAGAAATATTGAAACTAAATATACATATTAAACATGGTGGACATTCGCATAGGATACAATTTAATGCATTGTGAATCAACTAATCCATTTAGTAGATGATTGCCAAACTTTGACTTATATTCAAGATCATATGCTGTTTCACTGTTTGCAAGTTTCTGAGCTACACCAAGTTTAACTGCTAAAGGAGCTGGAACTGATTCGCTAAAGAAGTATTTTTAAAGTTATGAAATTCAATAGTATGTATATTTTACAAATTTTTATTACTGTCAAGAAAACCGTTTGAAAAATCATGAGAGTTCAAAATGAAATTAATTTTTTAAGAAGTTATGGACTAAAGAGACTTCCATGTATCCCCTGACCTATAACTTCTTCTACTGCCATGTAATAGCACTAGATGGTGAATGGTGATGGCTGTCGTATTGGTATACCATTAAAATCATTTTTCAATACGTCTTCACCACCATCATCATCACTATTGTCGTCTTGATCAAGAGCTACATTATTATCTTTATTTAAATAATCATTTTGTCCAACATTTATTTCGTTGGCTTGAGAATCATTATTGAATGCATTAATGTAGTATGTCTCACACTTTCCATTTAACTCGATTGTTAGTAAATAATTGTGTAAACAAACTATAGACATAGTAATAACCTCCGACGTTCTTAGATTCAAATTCAATGGCGATTCTAAGATTCTCCACCTTTTGTACATAATTCCACAAGTGCATTCAATATTTTTTCTGACACGAAGTCTGTGGTTGAAAATTTTTTGTTCTACTAACATGAACATAGTTCGTGGAAATTGTTTCTTCATCAGCAATAAACAAAAAAAGACTTTCTTGATTACTGCGTGGAAGCCTTCTATTCTGAGGTAGTTCTATTTACTCAGCGTCTAGAACTCTTCCCAAATTAGGGTCCCCCTTGTTAGTATAACCCAAGGAGTCCGGCAAACCGATTTTTATAAAACTTTATAGAGACATTCTTTGATTGAAAATATGATATACGTATCTTGAAATTTAGTCAAATGGGCTCTGGGACCCGAGTTAATGCCCATTTTATCAAAATCTATGAGAAATCATGGTCGTCTTAAAACCTTCATTGCTAGACGAATATATATCGTAGAGCACATTACAAAAAAGATATCAAAAGTATAGATAATAAGCTTTCACTTGAATTTTTAAACAAGTTATTAGCACTTTTCGTTTAAAAGTTGTGAACGATCGAATATCGAGTTAATTTTGGATGCATTTTTCAATTGACATAAACGTTAAATTTTAAGGCTCTAATATTAACTTAAATTTCGATCGTTCATAACTTTTGAATGAGAAGTGCTATTAACTTGTTCAAAAATGAAAATGAAAACTTATTATCTATATTTTTGATATCTTTTTTGTGACATTTTCTAGATTATTTAATGGCCATGCAAAAAAGGTTTTAATACAACTATGATTTCTCAAATATTTTAATTAAATGGGCATTAACTCGGACCCCAGGGCCCATTTGACTAAATTATAAGACACGTATCTTATATTCTCGATCAAAGAGTATCTCTGCAAAGTTTCATCAAAATCGGTTTCCCGGACTCCTTGGGTTCTGCTTGTAAGTTTGCCAAAGTATTTTGTTCGCCTTGGTCAACCCTATCATTTCACCTATTCTAGAAGCAGAGTACTTACAATATTAACCTGGAGGCGGTAGGCACGAAAGAGAGTGCGTGGCGAAGGTACAGGGATCTCTGAATCCAGGAATGGCCGTCTTCAGTAGATACGCTTCCCCAGGAAAAGGAAAGCCTGCACACTCCCCTGTACACTTTTGTAAATCATTGCACTAATGCGATCAAGCAACGCATGGTGTACACTTGGTGCAAAATCCTCACATACACAAAATTTAAAAAAATGGTTTTAATTATAGTGTACATAATTTAATTTAATTTAAAATATCAATTGACTTTTGTGATATTGCAAAATTTCTAATTTTATTTTAACTTTAATCACATGTTATTTTTAGAGTATCTATTCTAAGATGTAACAATTCTAGTCAAAAACAAAGTGCAATTTTAGTGGATATTTGCTTATTGACTTAAATTATAAATACTTGCAATAATAATAATAATAATAATAATAATAATAATAATAATAATAGATTTTTTTTTTATTTTTTTTTTTAAGGAGGATTAGGAAAATGCTTTACGCACGTTGTGTCGGACTCCCTGTATCTAACGAG
>UELV01097049.1:0-12308 GCA_900490015.1 Megastigmus stigmatizans | reverse complement strand
GATTGCACTTTTTTGCAGTATTTTGTATTATTATCATTGCATTTTCCTTATGAAAAAAATTCATAAAGTTGAAAATTTCCAAATTTTTTAACTTTTTTTCGGGAAAAACACCCCATATTTTTTGCAGGAGTATTTTAACAAAAAATCGGTATCAACATTCGAAAGAACAGCTCAAAATACGTCGGATATGATCTTTTTCAAATTTTTTCAAACCTTTTTTTTAGTTGAAAAAAAGCCTTGAAAAAGTTATTGAAAATTCGGGGTCTTGGTCGTTAATGGGTTAATCCATATATACGGTCGTTGAAAAATATTTTAATCACAAATTTTCGATCCCGAAATCACAATTTAACAAAAAATGATTGTCCATATAATTACGAAAATAACTCAAAGTTTTCATTAAAAAATAATCGACGTTTATTATATCCATCGTTAAAGTCATTCTCATGGCGAGTTTATGTCGGCGCCCGCGAGCTCACGGACTCCTTAAAAGTGCGGCGTTTTATTTTAAATTCGTCATTGTCAGCAAAAAAGAAAAAAAGAAAAAGAAAGTAATATACCGCGTCGGTAAAAGCGAAACGAATACGTATATAGGACCGCGCGTACGTAGGTGCCACGAAAACTGGATCCTTCGCTTCACCATCTTGCATTTACAAAAGCGCCACGACACCGCAGAACGACAGCTTCGGCATGCTAATTCGCGCCCGTTGTCCTAAAAGAGAAGGCGACCGACGCGCGTTGTAAAAATAAAAGGCTGCAACAATTATAACAACTGCGTATATACGCGTACACGTCGTGTGTATTAAAGAGCTTTTCTAAATTTCTTATTCGCCATAAGGTTGCCCATAGGCCGTTACACACTTTCCCTGCCGACGCATTAAGAAGCATCGCGAACTGGTCGTCATATGGGTTATGAATTTTGAAACCGTAACGTATCTGCTGCAGGTATACACACACACACACATCGCTATTGTGACTTTCTCCGCTACAGTTTTCTCTCCCGCTTCATCTGTTTATAAAAATCGCTTGTATATTTTTAATGAACGAACGAGTCGAGCACGCGTTTCGGAATTACACCACATCAAGCGTGTAACTGCTGCACGCACTTTCAAAAAGTCGCTTTCGTAAAATTCACTGTATCGCAGCGCGCAGTCCTGCAGATTCGTATATATCAAGTCGGGTCGGGAGCATTAATGGGCTGTGGGAGATTCCAGAAGAGTCTGTGCAAGGCGGTATTCCGCCGATATTCGATCGATAAATATACCAGAGGTTTCCTCTGCCGTTCTGTATAAAAGAGGAAGTCCGCGAACGCGAGCCGAGAGATATAATCGGCTACTGCGCATTTCATCGGCTACGGGGTAAGACTGTGCCAGTTGGGCTTTGAGTTTTCGTCGCGTGGAAACTGGAGCCTGATTTACTCTTTCCTACATTTTTTATCGCCTTTGGCAAGCGAGGAAGATTTTTTTATGAAAAACCATACGCGAGATATTTCATTTTAAAATGAAAAACTGTGCGTATTTATCGTGTTTCGAATTCCTTGAAAATTGAGAGAGCCTGTACTTGTATTGTGTTTTAAACGCTGTAGTAATTGGTGAGCGCAATTTTCGAAACTCTGGGATCTCTCGTCTTTCAAAATTTAAGCGAGGGAGCACAATATTAAGATTTTCTTATATATTTATTATATTTCGAAGAGGCAGTCTTATTCCAGTGTTTCCAGTAAACGACGCGTTAAAGTTGATACATGATGTGGGTCGTGAAAAGAGGTTGAGTCGTTTGCGCGCTGAACAATATGATTTTAAATATGGCTATACGCAAGTTATATATGTTTTTTTTTTTTGATAATTGTCATTAAAGGCGCTTAGTTGAGTTTCTAACGCTATTAGTCTACGAGCAAATTGCACATTGTTAAATCGCAAACTGTCATAAAAGTCCGCCGCGGTGATTTTACAATATGCTCTTAACCACTAGCGCACACTCTATTTACTAATTCGTACGAGCTGCTTCGTAAATCTTGAAGTTATAAACTTGCACTGCTGCGCATCGATAATTGGATACAATTTGAACCTTAAAAAAAACCGTACTCTAATTTCCACGGTATACAAAAACAGCTCGCATTATCACTAAACTCTGAATAATCCGTAAACAAGTCGCGGGTAAAACATTCAATAGCGGGAGAAATTACCCAAACGCCATTCCCCGATATAACACACCAACTTCTCGCATAAGCAAAAAGCCGCCTTGCGATCCTCCTGAATTCCCTTGAAAGGCGGCAAAAACCCTCTGTGGCTTCTATATAGGTGCATCTCCACTTTTTTTCCATTCGGCGTATATATATAGAAGCGAACGACGCGGGGCGTTACGAGCGCAGCTCTCGGAAGCCTTTCCCAAAGTAAATATATCTCCACCTTTATACCGCGGATCTGTTTCCGATAATTCAATGATAAGGTGTAGTTTATCCGCAGTTGGTGTATATGAAAGAGGCAGCTCGGCTTTTTAGGCGAAAATATAATACTATATAGGTAAGATGTTTAGACTCGCGTGCAGGAACAGTTAGGCTATTATATTTTCAGTGCAAAATAAGAAACTGAGATGTATTGATCGTTTGCGTTATTTTATATATAATTATAAATCGACATTTTTTTTAACAGTTTAAACATACTACGATTTCAAAGTATATCAAAGAAAGCCTGGATTGCTTGATTTTTATATATATAAATAATGAAAAAGATCCTTCACCGTGCAATTTGCATTCTCTAGAAATTCACACGCTTTCTAAAGCTTTTGTCACCTCATCGAGCCATCGCCTATGCACTAATCCCCCACTTCGTCTACCTGCGCTAATAGAATATTATCGCACCTCATGCACTCGAATCTCGCTAATACCATCGGATTACCATATACACGCCTCTCTCTCTCTCCGCAACCCGGGTATATATACATTTAATAAAATCGTACAATTTCACGCGCTTTAAAAGTCAAACAAGCCAAGTACACGTCACGCCCCAGCTTTCCCCCGTAATATTTAACTTTACGGGTGCAGTGCCTACTGCACAGGATATATCCCCCCTCTTCTCTAGCACATACACAACCAAAGGCACGCCTATATGCAGTAGCATATATAACAGTCAACTGTGTGCGATATTTATCCTTTATAGCGGCTGTGCAGAGAGCGGCTTGTGTGCGCTGCTGCTGCAGCGAGAGAGAGAGAGAGAGAGAGAGAGAGAGAGAGAGAGAGAGAGAGAGAGAGAGAGAAGTATTTGGAACGTTCCATTGGCCGAGTATACGGGCGCCGCCGCGCGGAGACCATAAAACCGTGACGCATGTCTATCCGCGCCTCTGCTGAAATAATTTTATATGTGCTTAACGGAGTTACGGTGTGCACTTCTTTTGCCTTCCTATATATGCTTCTTTCTTTTGCTTTTTCTTTTTAGGTGGAGGACGCTGCGGGAGATTTTGGGTAATGTGAAATTTTTGAGGAGATACAATGGTTAATTAGGTTGAGAAAGAGAGAGAGAGAGAGAGAGAGAGAGGATGTGTATTTTATTTTGTAGCCTATATAAAAAAGGTTGGTGAAATGCGGTTAATTTTTGGGGGGCGGGAGGGGGGGGGGTATAATAAAAAACGCGTGCTCGCGATTCGCCGAATGACGCACTTGGGCTTTTGTATCTCGGTCTATATACGATACGGTATTACGATTTTGATTTGCTTTTTGAATAGCGTGCATAAAATAAAAAACGGGTTATTTCGCCAAGTCGATGATACGACGTGCATGTTATGTTGCGTGCAAGGTGGCACGTGGACGTCTAGTATGTCCATCAATATTTTGAAAAATCAAAGAGTATGGACCCTTTCCTACATTCCTTCTATTGTTATTCTGCTACCTTTCTATCGGTGTACTTATTATTATTCTGCTTTTAAATATACACGGTACCCTTGTAAACATTTACAAAAATTCGAGGAAATCTGGTTCATCTTTGGCATGTTGCATTCATTAACGAGTAACAGCAAATAAAGGATTGACTCGTAAAACCAATCGAAATTTTTTAATAATGCTAATTTTTTAATATAATGCAATAAGGCAATTGAGTATTACGGACGTTAAAAATGTTTCTTGCAAGTGCGCGTGTTCATGAGCTCACGATCGACGGTCGAAAAATGAATCTTGCTGCTCAGCGCGTGGCTAAGGTCAAGTGAATTTGATCAACAGGTTATATATCGTATAAAGTGTTTGCCAATATTTCCATCATGCAGATACAGGACTGTATGTTTTTGTTCCAATGCGAATCTATCGCGATTGAGATCTTGGCAAATATAACCTCGAAACATTGATAATTCCAAGTTTCACCGCGAGCCAGGAAATGTGTTCCGATTGAAGGAGTCGTAGGTGAAAGAAGCCACCGCAAGTTCCTATACATACATGCATATATACGCTTCCTATTCATTCGCGTTTGCGTTCGCATTATAATCTACCGGCGATAAGATGACAAGCATTGATATTCCGAAAGCAATTTCGAATCCTTTCCGCGGCGTTCCGCTCCGCGCTATATGCACACACGGACTCGAACTAGAAAACCATCAGATCTGGAGGATTAATGCCTTTATACGTTATAGATGAAATTATCATAACTCTTAACACGAGAAAAAGGGATTCATGCAATCAATGTGTATTTTATTAAATTATTTACTATATAATATTCGTGGCTTTATTATGGGTTACTCTTATAACCTAATGAAGCATATAACGTCTTTTTTTGTTTTTAAAAAACAAACCCAATTTCTCTCTCTAAAGGTTAGCAATTAAGGTATTAATCACACAAAAAATTCTCCTTTGATGTTGGAACGCAAGAATTTCCCAGATTATGCTTTGCTCCAATTTACAATCTCTCGCGCGGTAAAAAAGTCTTTTGCGCTCTTACCTCAATTACAGGATACTTAAACTCATTTTTCAATATTAATTCCATGCCGGCATTGAAAACGAAAGAGTTCGGCATGTCTAGTAAGACTTTTGTTACACACTTTTCATTACTTATATCTCACATTTGTCAGTGCATCGGATGAAAAGTCCTCGTGCGTCTTATTATATCCATAAATCAATGTGTAATAATATTGTCAAGTCTACTTAAGCACTGAGAATGCGTTCTTTTATATACACGAATCAATCTAATAATTAATCGTAGCAGCAAAATTATAGCATCGACCGGCCATATAATTCAAAGTTCATCAACGACTCGTCATCCAAACTAATTTGCAATCCCAATCTTTTTCCACCGTGACAAAAAGAACTATCGCATCTTCGCTCAACACAAAACGCGGCAGCTGTACACGATCATGGAAAAGGCAGTAGTTGAGCAGAAAATCGCTTTCGCGCGCGCTCTTCTTTCTCTCGTGCGCCGCAGGAGAGCAGACATTTTTCCCCCATCAAGGCCAACGAGCCGATTAAACGCGGTATGATGAATGGCGAGCGCGCGGCGATCAATGAAGCTGCCGCCACGGCACAGAGACGCTTGATTAATAATACGTGTGTACACCGAAATGGATGATGACCGTCTTTCTCTCTCTCTCTCTCGCATTGGGAGTATAGCGCTGCATATCCGCCTTGTTTGTGTATACGGAGCGAGCGCGGATGACCGATAGATTCCGGATGCAGTCGCACGAGGCATTGGAAAGCGCGCGCGGGGCAGCTGTAACCTTACTTGCTGCGGATAGAGTACGTTCTGCATCGTGTCGGTGCATACAGCTAAAAGAGTTTAATGCAGGCTTCTTTTTGTTTGGTTCAAATTGCGTTGACTTTTCATATATTCACGCCTGTGTGCCGAGAATCAATTTTGCTTTACGATTTACGCACATCTCGCATTCCTCGCATTCCTCGCATTGCCCACATTCATTATAGCCAATGCAAGACCGCGTTCATTACCGAGATTTATCCACTATTTATACTCGGATGCATGCCCTTGTCGATTAATCGGCGATCACAACAATTCGATCGAGCGCTCGATAATCCAGATAAATTTTAATTTCCCCTAATGAAGCTTGGGTATAGCTGGAGGGATATATACAGGTATACATATATACACGTAATCAGGGCACGTCAAGATTTCGCGCGGTGGTACGGCTCGTTTCATTTCAGCCGCCGCTCTATAATTTTGCAGCCGTAGCGCGCACTTGGATCGTAGCAGTAGCAGCGAATCGCGACGTGGCATGTACGCATGGAATTTTCCTCCATGTACACTTTATAGGCGTGTATAGGTATATATAGGAAAAGCGAGTGCAGAGCAGGAAAAAAAACGAAGGAAGGCGGGCAGCGATCGACTCGGCCGGAAAAAAAGTCAAATGACAAGGGAAGCGCCAGTAGCGCGCAAGCAAATGAAAAAAAGGAAAATGTGTATAGCAGAGAAAGAGAGAGAGAGAGACTCGTCATGCCCCAGATAGTTTAAAGAGCGAGTAATTCAGCGGACACCACCACATGGGACAATATTTTCCTGCGCTTCTTATCTACCGTCATCGGAATCATGCTGCTGTTTGCGCGCGAGTCGCAAATTTATGTATGAGTATTATACGATGGGTTTATTGGTTGCTTTTAATGGGTATAAGCGATGACTCGACTTGACCACTTCATGGATAGAGTCACCCGTCGCTTTTATAACGCAATTTGATGTATCGTTAAATTTCATGACTTTAGAATATATGTGTCAGCTGTATGGGGGGTAATGGCTTTTCTTAGGTGCGATACTTGCGTGGAAATCGCACTTATGCCAAGACGCGCGCTAATTCACTGTTTACCCTATATCGATCTGTTTTCCTCTTAGCGAATTTCACCCGTTAAAAACTTTTATACGACTTTTGTGACTTGTTTATCATGAAGAGGAGGTACGATTAAAAAATCTGTTATTATGGACCTTCATCGGGTTGCACGCTGAAAGAAAGCTATATCGTCGTGTTTAATGATATTTGATTGAAATTATCATATTAGGTATTGATATAATTAAAAAGAAAAAACACGTGATTTAATGAAGTACCAATTAATATTTATAGTAGAAGTACTAGTGCAGGTTCGATATATTTTTCAGGAACAAAATCAATCAAAGTCGGATGAATGCATTCATCATAAGACACTCAATATCTTACTCGCGTTCAACTATAGTCGCAAAGTTCATTATCTCGCGAAAACATACAAGTCTCTATCTTCATCAATCAATATATCGACATCGTTATTATACAAACATGGATGCACGCGCGCATAAGTGCAGTTTCACATATATAACGATCCTTGACCAAGTCAATATAATCGCGAGCCAGCCATGAAAACAGTCGTTGCCACAAAATTCGCCCGACAGCCGCAACGCAAACATCAATTTATAAAATACCTACTTAACGATCATCGCCGCTCGTTTCCCCGATCATTATAAGATTACATATAAACAACCATCTGAACGGCTCGACCTATACTCACCGCAGCACCAGAGTCATCTTCGATTAAATCCCCCTCCACCACCACTACGAGCACCAAAACTTTCCAGCGACGAAACAAAAGGGACTACCACGGGGCCGTCCACTAAATCATGCAAATCCCTAATAGACGATATACACAAAGTGCTGCTTGGGCGCACAATATATAGCCCGGCGAATAGACACTTATTACACGCATATACTGTATTCAGGTTAATTTCCCAAGCGAGAGACGCGGCGTCGCGCATATATAGGCCGATTTTCATCCTATGCCCGAGTATATACATACGGACACACACAGACATGGAGGCGTGAAATCGCGCCTCGTCATCGATGTGTGTATATATAATGTACTTTCGTTCGAGATCATACACCTTAGCCAGCTGTGCACCTTCCTTCCTTGCCTCGCTACCATTAATCTTGACTCTCTCTGTGTGTGTGTATGCGCCGTGTGCATAATAATGATTCGCCTAATTGCTATTTAGGCCGAGAGATGGAAAAAAAAGCGAGCGTCTCGAGTACTTTTGAATTTGAGATGCATCACGTGTTAAAAATTACGCTTCTGTGTATGTGTGTGTATGTGTAGAAGGATTTGGACTAGATGAAACGGATAGATACATAATCTTGTATACAACGTTTAATAAGGAGTTGAAATTGGTTTTTATTTATACAGTGCTTGGAATATCTATGGTTTTAGTTTTCTGCCAACTGGTCTGCGGTTGTTATACTGAAATTATACTGATGATTAATGGAAGATGAATTTTACTTGGACCTTACGCTTATGTTGTATTCTTTGTGGAGAGTCATGATTTTCAGAATGACTATAGTTCAATTAAAGTAATTGGACTGGTTCGTTTCAAACGGAGAATATAATATCTGCACGCTGAATAGAGGTATATTTTTACTTGTTGTTCAAAAAGATATACTTGAAATATTTTATATATGGCAACAAGTCGGATATCTTCATACAGTCGCGCAAAGGAAACAATAAGAAAATGTTGATTACGCAGGCCGTATTGCCTGTTCTATCTATCTATCAAATCTTCAATTGGTATCGTTATCGAGTTCCATAACCTTTTTAGGAATAGCCCCAAACCATTTACCCTTAATTATAGTTGCAGTTACTTTAAAAATGTCTTATATTCAATGAAAATAATTTGATTTCCGTACTGACAGCGAATCAATTAAGTATATGAGAAATGGTGTATACATGTTACAAAAGTTGGAAAAAGGTTAGTATAGAAAATCCGACTTTTACCTTAATCGTAGCCGTTTCTTCACTTCCGTAACAGGTTGCAACAAAAGTATGCCTCCGCTTATCCGCTATACAATGTTTTCTTTCCTATAAGGCGATCGATATTAGTTAAAAATGATATTTCAGACTCTGATAGTGCAAGTTGTCTCTGCGATTGTTCTTGCAATTCTATTATAGGCAGGATATAGTATACGTCACGACATACCAATAGTTTCTCTTCTGTTCAACTTAAAAGAACAGTTTAACAATATATAACCACATACCTCTCTTGAACAGCACATATCTCGTACCTACAGCACTAATATAACGTAAAACCATTTTCTATCCTCCAATACTACGTTGGCCAACCAAGCAACATTAATAACTAGTTCCGCCAATCCGCACTACTCAGTGTTTAAATAAAGAATCCTTGGAATTCCATTCAAGGTCAAGCGGAACAGCAACAGCAGCAGATGAATCTAGTTGCAAGAAGGGGGATGGAAACGGTCTGGATAGAAATCGCACAGTACAGCTACGTAGGCGCGAAGAATGCAGGAGAAGCTGAGCGCTTCGAGGTGAAAGTGAAGATCGCCGCGCGCGGCATATAACGGCCCCGACACTGTATATATATATATATATATATATACACACAGCGAAACGATCGCGAGCCGCTTATCTGCCATTGGGTATTAACGAATATCACGGGCACAGCTATGGAAATTACGCTGATCACCAGTGTATATAATACACATCGGATGTGCGCGGTAATGTGGATTTATGCGTTTGCATATCCACACACACACATTCGCATCGGTGGAATAATTCCTTTTATCGAGGGTAATAAAGTTTCACTGCGCGCGCTTCGGGTCATTATGTCGATATGTGGAATTATATGATTTTTTTTTGTTCCACCTTCGCTGTTTGACTTTAGACGCGATTAGCTGCTATATCCTTTAGAAAAATTATTATTCGCGATAGAAAGTCGCTCTCGCTTATCCGGTTTGGTTTTTCCGATATTCGCTGGGCAGAATTCTGTTGTCATTAATCGGGTTATTATATTCTGCAGTTTGTGATTTTTATGGTTCGAGAGAGGAAAACGGACTTGGGAAGTTATGATTAAGAACGAATGGTTCTTCATATCCTCTCGGTGCTTTTCACTCTGCTTAACTTTTAATATAGTTTTTTTTTTATTGTGCCGTTAACAATTTGTTTTGTTACTCGTGGACCGATAATAAGCAGGTGCATTACATATTTTTGTGAAAATTTACAGTTTAAGCGCTGGTGCTGAGAAGCTTAGAAAATTGAAAACAGAATTTTAGGGAAAGTCGAATGGATTTCATTTTTGCAAATCAATTTTACTATAATGGACTGAAAAATCTGTACACAACTATATTTTACGAGTCTTCATAACTTTTAAAAATCATTCATACCAGCCAACTCATTACCGGAATATTATGTTTTTAATTACAAAACGTTGCTCGGTTCGTACGCTAACGGTGGAAATTCCATCGTCGTAAATTATTATTCAACGTAAAGTATCGTAATACTTTTCCATATCGAACGCTTCGCCATCGGTTCAACATACACCTTTTTGATGACTAATACACGCGTGCGTCAATGAAAGTTATATGCCTACCGAGAAATTTCTCTCCATTATAATACGACATTCCAGAATCATAAAACGGATACGTTATGCCACTACGAGATCAGGATCAAAAGTATCACGAATATATCCAGATGTACATATTTTAAAGATAGATTGGAGAGGGACTGATTCTAAAGATGACATTTCTGAGAATTAGTCCATACATCTTAAATTCGGAGGCTACTGTACTTTAGAAATTTTAATTGTAAGTCAAATTTAGTACAAATTTCGTAATCAATTTTTAACGTCATCGGCATTCCACGTTTGAAATTCCAAACTTAATCAAAGATTATAAATTCATGTTTTCCTCTTGGGATTGGCATTGGGCACAAAAAAGAATTTCCTGGAAAGAAAAGTAAAAGGTCACCTCGGGGAAAAATTTACCATATAAGTAGTTATATATAACTATATATATATATATATAATTATATATGGATATTGTCTCTATATAATTGTATATACATATATATACCACGGTTATGTATGATTGTATATAATTATATATAAATCACTTTCTAAGGCTACGCCGATACTAAAGTGAGTGCACACACACAAGTTGGCGCATAACAGTGACAAACTTTTACCGCGGCTGCGGCAATGTAACAACGGGCGTGTTAACCTTCTCTCGTTCTCCAGTCCAGCTCTCAACAAAGCCTGCGCACAAGACAAGAGACGTCGAAGGAGGTGAAAGTGGAACCGGACGAGCGAACCTTCCCTCCGTCGCGTGACACTGGTACATCGCGTGGGCGCCTCGAATTATTGTCGTTCGCTCGCTTCAGAGCCGCACAATTCGAGAAAGACTTTCGCGCGCGTATATCCCTCTTGACTTCGAGACTCTGCGCGTCGTTCGCATGATTCACGAACGTTATAATACTCGGAGATGCGAACGCGCGGAGCTGTCCAGTGCTTCGAGAGCTGCTGCGCACACCGACAGAGATTTGTGAGAGGCTTGTTTCGTTTTTTGTTGGGGAAATGACAGCGGTGCGGCGGCCTGTACTATATGGCTAAAAGGGGATTGCAGCGGGGCAATTTATGTGGGGGATTTCTTTTTGGTTCGATATGGGATTGGTTAGATGCCGAGGGGATTTCTTTGTCGTATTCTCTCGGATTTTATTTAGTTATCGATGATTCCTTTGCGTAGGAGAAGTTTTTCGATTATGGAATAATATAGTTGAAGATTCTTATGCTGTGATGTCGCGTAAAAGTGAATGTTTTCTTTGTACGGTTTTTAGATCTCGAAATATTACTATAGTAATAGAAGAAGATCGCGTTAACCCGTTATATGTACACGTCACGCGTAAAAATTGAAGGCCATAAAATAATTGAAATTCAAATGCTGTGTGCAAATCTGAGTGGTTCTTACAATTTAGTAACGCAAGATTAATGTATGAATCACTGTATAATTGAAAAGAAATTTTTCTTTCCATTTGTGCCAGACGATTGAAAAAATGCAAAATCATAAAAATATATAGACATTTAAGATTTTCAAATTTTGTTAGTAATAAAAGATAGCAATATTATAAAAGAATAATGGTTGTTTAAGGGGAGCTTATACCTATAAATTTTTTTATATTAATTCACCTAAAATCAAAAAATTATAATAAATAGTAACATTTCCACATAATATTCTAAAAATATATTGGATTCCTGACAAAATGAGCTCCAGTAGAAGCCTCTATGCCCATTTTATCTTATGTTATGTCAGTCTCAAAAATTTGGCTTTGGCGTAACCTACAGGTCCATCGAATTGATCAATTTTGATGTAATTGGTCTTAAATTTTTTGTAATTAATGCCATTATGATGTGAAGAGTTGTATAAATTAAAATTTTTTGATTAATTAATAAAATGAGTTCAAAAACCGGATAAATTTCTTCAATTTCTTCAATTTTTATGAATTTATGCTGTTTTTGAACTCATTTTATTATTTAATCAAAAAAATTTAATTTATACAATTATTCACACCATAATGACATCAATTACAAATA
>UELV01097047.1:0-12542 GCA_900490015.1 Megastigmus stigmatizans | reverse complement strand
TGTTTACACTGAGCAGTTTGTGTCGATGTTGTATTCTGATTTGAAACCTCTATGAAACTTGTTATATATGAAAAAATAATCTTCATTGACTAAAACATGAGATATGTAACGTATATTCAAAAAACATTGGAACCAACAAAAATTCAATATTTGAAATGAAAATTTTTCCTCCACGGAAATCTTTAGTAAAAGGCGAAAGATTGATACGTGTTCTGAAGGGAAACCAGAGTAACGAGTTAAACGCTTTCACTTCTACTTATATGTTCTAGATGAAAAATTCCTTTCGGGAGATATTTATCCCCAGCCATCTAGCGGTCTTTTAGTGAACTCTACCTGTCTTCAAGGCGGCGCGCATAATCGATTTCAATGCCAAATAGTTCATTTTTGATCAATAAAATATTAATTCTCTATGTATTTATTAAGTTTGATAGTTGATTGGATTAGTGGCCATATCTGACCCTTTCCGGCCGCCTGGAGGTTAATCTTATAAAATGACTCTACGTCCGGCAGCCTAAGGTGCAGGATTCAAGTGCAGCTATAATACTTAAAACTGACAAAGATTTTTCTATTGGTCTTACAGTCTAATCAATATTAGTGGGCAATCAGATTGCCCTTGTTTATAATCACCCCCGAAGAATCTGAAATAAACTTATATTTAACCCTGAAAAAACATATATTAGTAAAGGACAATCGGATCACCCCTCACCACCCAAACGCCCCACGTTTCAAGCCCTATAATTATGTAATACTTAAAACTGAATACTCATTTCCTTAATATTTAGAAGATAGAAGTAAGTTGAACCACACGTAAACAATACCAAATAATCTTGTAAGAAACTCTTGTAAAATAGTTAAATTATAGTGCAATTAATATTACAATTGTTCTGATTGTTTTTGTTTCAATTATTATCAGAGATAAGAAGTCAACAGTATGAAATTCTATTTTTATTTTTATTTTTTTTAATTTTATTAAATCAACGGGAGTTACCCCTTATAAAATAAATTTACAATGCAGTAAATGATCGTTTTTATTTACTGTGCGAGATGGCGAGCCTTGGCGAACAAGAATATATATTGAAGATAAATTTAATAGTAAACTAGATTTTGGTCTCGGAGCATAGACTTTACTGCACTAATAGAGTCAATATTTGATAGATCAATACCAGAGTTACTCCATACTCTAGGTCGTCTAAAAGCAGAACCAAAAAATGTGGCGTTATAATTACAGCTAGACTCCTTTAAAATACGGTAATGTCTTGTGCTGAATGATGTTCCTCTTAGTTCAAAAAGATCAGCTAATACCGGATGTCTGTTACTAGAAATATTAAATTTAAACATAAATGTCACATCGTTTAGGTTATGACTCGATTTAACAGAATGAATGCCAAACAATTCGGAAACGTGTTTATAATTATGATCAAATCTGTGCATTCGTCGATCAAATCGATAAGCTAGGTGTCTTAGAAATTTATGTTGAACCGATTCCTGGTGACTGATAGCATAGTTTATGCATGGAGACCAGATAACTGAGGCATTATTCAGAATGGGCGAAATCATGCTTTTAAACAAGTGCATTACCGATTTTGACGTTGAAAAATGTCTTATATTTCTAATAATATACCCCAATAAAGTAAATGCCTTAGTAGTTATCAAATTTATATGCTCATAAAGCTCAATTTACGTTAAAAAATTACGCCTAAGTCTTTCATGGTATCAACCTACTCTAATTCATCATTGCCTACTTTATATTTAAAAATCGATGAGTCCCCTATGAAAGGATACAATCTTATACTTCGCAACATTCAGTGACAGGCCGTTTAGAGATGACCAATCCGACAACGCTTTTAAAGCATTTACAATAGAGACTATGATGGAATAACTTTAGAATATAGTTTAAGATCATCCGCATATATTAAGAAAACACAGTTCAGAATATTTTTTATGTCGATTACACAGTCTATAAATAGTAATGGGCCCAGATGGGATCCTTGTGGTTTTCTCGACACCGCAGAGAATGGAGATGAGACTGCACCTTTTATTCTTTCATAATTGATAAGATTAGAAAGCTAGGAGGAGAGTCATTGTAAGAAACAGACCTCAATGCCAAAGTTACTTACAAGGGGAACCCATCATCTCCTGGAAAGCGATTTTACTGAAACTTTGGGAAGTAGTTTTTGGTAACTAAAAATGAAGTTTAGAAACAATTTTAGCGACCAATGGGCCCAATCCTTTAGGATAACCGCTATTCAAACCAAATACGCGAAAATTCATGCAGTTGTTTCATGCTTTACAGATTAACGACTTAATAAAATATAAAATGTTTCCAAATCACAAATGAAGATTGAGAACCCGACTTTTAATTTGAGAGGTTGTAAAAGTCAAAAGCTCTACTCTTTCGAAAGTTATGAGCGTTTAATATTATAATAATATGTTTAGCGAAACTATTCCAATTTTTGTGGGATTAATAGTATCATTATTTTTTATAGGCCACTAAAATATATTTTTAAAGAGGTAAGACTATCTGAAATTAAAATATAGGGAGTATTTATTAATAATATGTATAATATACTTATGACTGACCTAAGTCCACCAAAACTCTTCCTGATTCCGGGCCGCTAAGTATATTCATAGTCATTTTCTAAGATTAAGGATATAGTACAAAATTGAAAAGAGAAAAAAATAATAGAACAGCTAAAATACTAAGGTGCGCCACAAACTGCTAAGAGAAAAAGAATATTTGATAATCTCCAAGATGATTTCACAACTTTCTTTAGTCAAATTTTTTCATAAGAAATTGAGTGATTCCTGTACACTGATAAGGAATTGTTTATCTAATTTACATTACGGAGGTAAAAATATTGCTAGTCAGTAATTTTCTACTTGATTTCATTATTTTCTTTAGCTCAAACTATGATAATTTCGAAACTAATAAAGAATTGATCATTTATTGGAAAATATGTGTATTGTAAAATATGTACTAATATATATTGTTTTTTTTTTATTCATACCGATTAGTGGAAAGGGAATATAGATAAAGCGATTGAAAATAATTTTATTTTATTGTAGAATTTGGTTCAAGAAAATTTTAATTGTACTGGAGCAGAAAAATCATACTTGCTACAATTTTTACCTATTTAAAGGTAAATTTTATAGATTTCACTAATGTCTTAGAGATTATATATAACAGATTATATATAAATTATCCAATTATATGGTTTTCTACATCTACCTAACAGTACAAAATTTAGGTATAAAATATTTTTATGGGAATTGTCCTGGACTCTAAATCGAATTTATTTGGTAGAAGTTATAAAATGTGTAGTCTTTAATATATGGTTTTTATTCGACATCGTTATACGGATTATTAATTAAATGAAATATCAAATTTCAAGCACTGATCTGATCAAATTTCAGTTCAGGTAAAAGCTGTTATTAACATCTAGGTCTAAATTATGCTGAAACGAAAAATTAAAATCCCACTTCAATTCAGATAAAATTGAAATTCATCTAAAATCCGCCGAAAATTCGCTCCATTTTCCAAGTAACTTTTTTCAAATACATATGACATGCTGGAAATTATCAGAATTTTCATGAGATTTCAAGTAAAATTTTCAGGTGGGACAATCTATAAATGTAGACTATCCAATTTGGATCAATACTTTAAAAAAAAGTTTACAGCCATAAATAATAATTCTTGATTGCCTTGATTCAAAATTTTTAAATCATTATAGTTTTAACGCTTTAAAAATTTAGTATTTAAAAATTAACGAATATACCTTTTCTTTAAATGTTTTCAAGAATTAAATTAAGTGTTTATGTTTTATCCAAAATATCATAAGTATAAACTTCTTTTTCATTAAAATTTTAATATTTTGTGACGAATTCAGGATTGAATTTTATATTCTATCGGTAATTCGTTTACACGCTCGATCCGACGGCGCGCGAACTACGGGTAGCGTGAGTAGGCAAACGAGTGCATGGCACGTATCGCGAGAGAGATATAGAAAGAATCGCGATAGGAGAGGGATTAAGCCCTCAGATCTTTTTTAACCGGGTTTCACACATGCGGATTGATAGATAGATCGTGGCGCGAAAGAGTGCGAGAGCCGCGTGACTTGTGTGTGTTGATGTGTGTGAGTGTTTGTCACCATCAGCATCTGAAGGGCATTGGACTGCAAGCCAGTACAATATTTGATAGAGAGAAAGTTAGAGGTGCAGGGCAGCACAAGTAAGTACTTAGTGTACTTTGCTCGCGGCTGAGTGTAAGCGACGGATCGCAAGCGACGATCCGTACGCATGTGCGTGTCGCGCTTAAATTCTCTGTGGTTACCTTCTCGGGTCGCGAATAGCTTTGTAATTCAATGTGTATGTTTTCTATTCAAAAAATATATTTCATTAGAGTCGAGTCGTTCGTTGTTTGCGAGATTTCCATTAATTTCCCCTATTATCCCACGATTACCTCCGCCTCCACGGGCGAAAGCATTTCTACTGTTCATTCAAACTGAGCAAACGAGCCTCGTGAGCATTGCATGGAGCTCACAAGTATTTGTCCGAGCATAGGAAAGTGAGACATATCAAGAGAGTCTTGTGTTTGTCAACGGTCACTGTCCAGGACTGCACCATGGAAAATCTGGGCTTGGATTATTCGCGACACCGTGTCTGCAGGTAAGAGAGTGAAAACGTATTTAGCGTTCTCACGAGGATATAACAGCCCCATTACAATTCAAAGTTAAAAACTTGAAATATTAAAGCTTAATTTCCCCCAAATAGGGCCACGTACAAAGTGAATTTTAAATTTTTGTAATAAGTCAAAAATAAGCTGAATTATTTTTAACAGCAACTATTCAAAAACTTGAAAAATTGGGAACAGACATTCCAAATCAAAATATATAATTTATAACATATATCATTAAAATGTATCATCACTTCACTGTACCCACAATCTATTTTAAAACATGTATATAAAACCTATATTGAAACATAATCAAATTCCATAAACACGATGACTAGCACTTTAATTTATCAAGTTCTACGCCAACCTTCCATAATCTGGAAAAAATGTGGCATAGACATTCGGCATCAAAATATATTTATATATTTATTACATATGTCCATAGATATATGTTGATATTACTTAAAAATGTATCAATAGCTTTTTTATTGCACTTACATTAAATCCCTTATTTTAACAGCTGTCGAAACCCAATTTTTATTTTCAAAGCTAATAGCACTTATGGCACTATGCACGATGACTCACTTTAATGTATTAAGTTCACCAGCATAATCTTCCAACATGTTGAACACAATTTTTGTAGACACTTGAAATCACTTCTCTGTATCACAGTTTTTTTAAACTAAGGCCCGAATTCAATCTCAGATCTCATATCTTGAGACTTGAGAATTCGTCCGATTTCAAACTATCAGTGCGAGTACTGCGAGTAACTCATTTTGACTATTTCGTAGTTCATAATTGGCATAAGTTCTGGATTCTATGGAGAAAATAAAATAAAAATTTGATAACCTGGTAATGACCTAGGCTGCTCAGCAAAAGATCAAATCATCACACAAAAAAAATTATTATAAAAATAATAATTATTAGGTTGAAATGGCAGATTATTTAGTGGATATTTTGGATTTTATGGACAGAATAGAAGTATATGAACGAATCAGAATACTGAAACGTTAGATTAGAGACTACTATAATCCTTTTGAATACTTTTATGAAATAGCATTCATATGTCGTTTTAAGTTAACTAAAGATCAAATTATGAACTATGTATTACCAATTATAGAAGATGATGTAAAAAGAATTAAGAACAAAAGTTTACCTGTACACCCTGTAATGCAACTTCTGATATCAACTAGATTTTATGCTACTGGGAGTTACCAAGTAAGATTAGTTGACTTGAAATTTGCAGTTAATTATATTATTTAATTTATACATTTTATTTAATTTCAGGCAGCCATAGGAGATTTGAAACGTTATTTTATCAAACCTACAGTTTGCAGGGGCATCAAAATTGCATAATAGTGGTATAAGGGGGTGAGAGAGAAAAGACTGTACTTATACTAATACGATTATGCCTGAGCACTTGTTTTTGAATATTGCGCAACTGAACTTTTTTGTTAATAAAAATCAAGTATGCATAGGTATATATTAAGTATGCATTTTAATAGAACTGAATATTTTGAGGGTTTATTAAATAAAAGAAAAATAATCACTTATATAATTATTCAATAAATTGAAATAAGATGTTTCTATAACATAATATAAGTAATATTTTACTTTTGCCTTGATATAAAATTGATATTAAAGCATTACAAATTAGTATTTTCTTTAAAATTCGAGTGACCCCAATAACCCACTGACCCGCATTACCCAGGTCTACCCTAAGTATTAAATATAACATGATTTCGCTATACATGATTGAAAACAAAATTTACAATATTTTTTGTGTCCATTACCAGTATGCAATCTAAATTTATTTTCATAATTATAAATACCCGATATCCCTCTAATACGTTTGCAGAAGCGCTCAACTATTTTATCATTTCTTAAATAATCAGTAGTAAACAAGTTGCAAAATTTTTCTAGTGAATAACCTCTGTTCATTTAGTCTAAAAACATTATACAAAACTGACCGCATATTTTTGAATTTAAACTCTGTAGTCGTTTCGTATTCAACTTGTAATCTGTATAGACGAGAACGTTTACAGATTGTTGTAAAACTTTGTCAAAATGTAATTTTAAGCGAAAGGGTCCTATTTTTATTAAATTCCCATGTGTTGCAATTGACCGAAAGATCGGATGATAGGTCAAATGTGTACAGACAATAACCATTGGGATATGAATCTCTTGAAATGCTATTTCCTTCGTTCATTAAGTGAATACCTGTTCCGCTAAATTACTTATGAAAACCGTCGACATACGTATCGAGGTAATTTGGTTGAATTGCTTCTATTATATCGATGTATAAGCGATAAGGAATTGACACTGTTTTGAATGTTATATTGGAGATATTGTTTTCGTATTTGTCTCTAAATAACGGTGATAAAACACTTGTTACTATAATTTCTTTTTCATCCTTACGTAAATGTAGAATTGAACGCGGAAGAGAATTTTTGTTATACCGACCTCCCAAGATTTTTAAAAATATCAATATAATTGGAGTTGAGAGAAATATCTCGCTATTTAGACCTCTGATGAAATAAATTTTGTGTAATAAAAATGAAACTTATATTTTTGTGATGGCTACCTTTTGTTAATAAATCGGCTGCTATGTTGTTTGACGACTCACGCGTAAGGTCGTCGATTAGAACTAATTTTGGACGTGAATCACCTGCAAAATCTTCATTTTGAGGCAAACCCTCATGAAACTCCACCTCCCGACCATATTCCAAGTAGCCATCTTGCCATTCACTATAATACATATAAAAACTTACGAGCAAAAACCGTAACGGACGTTAAATAGAGATGTTTGAATTTTTTTTTTTACAAAATGTGTCCTTTCACAACCGGTGGGGCCACAATGATAGAGGTCCATCGATGTTTTGTTGTCGTTGTCATATTTATACATAAAGTAAGAATTGTCAACGTGTACGGGACAAACCGATTTTTCATTTGTTCCTCCGTTCATTATTGATTCCATATCGGCTATTATAAACTTCAGTGATACTAAATTTGCATTGCGTATAAAATTAAGTCGAGAAGACATGGATCTATTATGTCGTGTGAAAACTATCTCAAATTCTTTCTGTTTTTCCGCAGGACGTGAACAGTCTATACGACACATCACCCATTCACATACTGCAAAAATCTCCAAAACAGTGAATTCAACTACCTAATATGAAACCCTAATAGAGTTAAAATGCGATAAATGCTCAAGGTAATATTAAACTTTTATATAACTATCAATACATTTTTTTTAAATCTAGTTACATATGGATCATTTTACGCCACGCTAATCCTTCTAAAGACTTTTTATATTCCAGATAATACTTACACGCTGGTACGTTACAATTTACATCGCAATGTTTTTTTTGTTTTTGAAGTCTTATTGTTACGTGCTAAAAAAAGTAAGATAAATTATTATGAATCTAATTTTATTTATAAATATATGTGTAAATTTAAATTATTAATTTTCTATTTTATGTTTTTTATAACCGAATGAGTATGATACATTCACATCATTATGGTGCCTTTTCATTTAGTTCTGGTTTCGGTTACAGTTATAACGTCATGTAGAGCAGTGCGCCTAATCGCATTAAAAGTATGTTTCATTATTTCTTCACTTTTCTCCAGATACGCTTTTATGCCGTTATAATTAATTTTTTATTTTAACGTGTTACCCCTAAGCTTACGTACTTCGTGTTTTGTACCATCGGGTTTTTGTACAATATAAGAATAAAACTTTGGCCCTCCAGAGACGAATAAAGTTATACAGTTATTTACCCCTAAAAGACGCCCCGTAGATACCTGATTTTCACCAGGTGTGTTTTTATGTATATAATAAAGGAATCAATGTCATAATAAAGTACACGTACACCTAATTTTTCTAAATACGAATATAATTTTAGTCGCGTTTGAGTACTTATATACGCGGCGATGGCTACATTTGTGACTGCAGACGGGTTAAATTTTTCTGATGCATACTTCCAATTTACATAAAAAACATCCTGATTTACAGGCAATGTACTTATCAATCATTTATCCTTATTTTATAGAATATCATACAAGGCTTCTTTATTTCTAATTACTATGGTAGTACCCATGTTTCGCGCTGCCTGAATTTACACCAAAAGCAATTTAAGCAAAGCTTTCCTAAAAACTGTAGACCGGGATTTTTTCTATTTTGCTCTCTTCGTACACAATACCTTCTTTTTCCGTGTACTCTTTAATGTATTTCTCCCATGCGACTTTACTACTAAAACGAATAACCTCCGTTCATATAGTCTAAAAACATTAAACAAAACTGACCGCATTCTTTTGAAAAATTGAGTCTACTGGTAATAACGATTTCTTTCTCTCCCTAGGGGATAATAAGTCACTTTCTTCCCTGTTATAGGGGGGGGGGGGTATAATAGTTTATAACTCTCACAATACTAAAACAATTTGATAATAACCAACAATAGAAATTTTTAAAAATGGAAAACAGTTTATAACATTGACAGTTTTATAGTAATAAATAATAGAAATTTACTACAGCAGCGTATTACGATGCGCTAAAATATATGTAAAAAACGATTACTAACCTTCAGGATAGCGTGCAGCTTCATATGCTTCTCTGATTTCCTCGATTCTTACACTTGCTACGATCTGTCTCTTCTCGATTTCACCAACAATTATAGTAAGAACAGTCAAATTGTTTTGTAAAACTCTCTGTTTAAATAACCGATAAATAACTGTAACCTACTCTTTTTATAAAAACCGTAAAGTCTTGTTCCGTCCTAACTATTAAAAGTCGTCTATAAATAGCGGTAGCTCTATTGCTATCGCTACAAGCACTATACCGTCTAAAACGCGTATATTCTTTATGCAATAGAGTCAAGTCAAGATTTAACTTGAATTCTGTTTGATCAACTCCCGTTCGCCGACGCTCCGGAATAATAGCGTTCAAAAATACATGGTAAATTGTACAAAGTTGCGCATCAAATATCGGCTTTTTGAATGATAGAATTTTCAAACACTCTAGGAAACTTTGAACATAAACACTTGCGGATACTTCAAACACTTCGAGCTGCGGATTTCAAATAACTGATGTAACCAAATATGCACCGTGCTTTTGTACAGTAGGCATAGAGTGAGCGAAAACAATTCTTATTTCCATTTCGAGTCATAAACACATTCAAAACATGTCTGTATTTTATATATGCAGTATAACGAAGTCTAGGTTTTTCGTATTTTCATAAACGGGTGTAAAAAGTGTCTAGACAATCTTTTCGATCCATTTACATAAATGTGAATAAAATGTGTTAAAGTGAGAACACCCGTCACATGCTCTAATAAACCTATTAGTGTGTATGCAACCATCCAAGCAGTTGTTACGTAGTCCTATATTGAACACATGAGCTAATGACCTTATGCAGTCATCCTCATAGACTGCAATAGCCTTAGCTAATTATTTTGCTGTGCAATAATGCACTAGCTTTCTTTAATGAACTCATAGGTCAGTACAACACGTAAAACTTTCGCTAAGAACGAGTCAGCCGAAAATATCCCCTCTTACTATATTATTCTATATTCTCCGGACGATGGTCGGTACGGCAACCGTTATCTTGGCCGCCATTTTTTCCTATAATCCCCGTTATACTACTCATAATTATGTGCATTTCCCAAGAAACGCGAAAGAACAACATAATATCAGACAATTGTACACAATTACTCAATTTCCCCATGCAGCAGCATGTATTGATAGCGTAAAAATAGTGAGTCCTGGAAAGAACATTGCAGAAATATTCCAATGTAGGAAAAGTCTTTTCCCTTAAATATTTTGATAAATTTATAATATTTAGTATTCGGTTTATAATATTCATAAATAAATAATATAATAAATTTATAATATTCAGTATATCATTTCTGAAATATTTATTATTTTTGAGACTTTTGTTTTTGCAATTTTATAAGCTGCATATGGTGTAAGAGGTGAAATATTTTATATTGATTATTTTAATGAGAATCGTGTAACAGGATTAAAATAATTTTTGTGTGCATGAGTAAATGTGTACAGAATATTTTCAATTTTCAGGTTTACTTTTGGGTGACAACGGTTGTGCGTCAACCATATTTATTAGCACCCGTACTCAATCGATATAACGATTTCGAAAGAAATTACAATACGATTCATAAGAAAATCAGAAATCTCGTAGAAAAAGCATTCGGCATATGGAAAAGAAAATTTTCTTGTTTAGAAAGAGGATCATTAAATAAACTAGACACTTCTGTAGCAATGATTTGTGCTACAGCAGTTCTATGAAATCTTCATATTTGCATCAATTATCCGACTGAACTTATGCACGAGGAAAGAGATGTACACATTAATTTTTATTAAAATGTCGATCCATCAGCAAATGTTAATGACTTAGATTATAGATTAGATTTCATCATGCGCCGTTTTACATAAAAACTCAACTGCTTTCTTATGTTCATGTAAATACTTGTACAGAAAATAAATACAGTGTATAAAATTTTTACACTTTTTTTTTTAGTTTTGAACACTTTCCTTTCGTCAAAACTAAATTTTAGCACTCGACTGTTAGGTTCAGCTTACAAAATTTCTTTTAACAATAATACCAACTTGAATTTTCTAAGAGAGCCAATCAGTGACTTAAATATACACCGTAAATATATAGTATAAAATTCATTACTGCAATAAATATGTGTAATTTATTTAATATACCAAGATACTTCTTATCTATGAAATAATCAAACTCATGCATTGTTTTTTTAATAAAAAGTATTTCTAAACAAAATTAAAATAAAAATTCTTAATGGGGTTATTTACAGATGGCAGCTTCGTGTTACATTAGCAAACTTCTTGGATTAGAAGATGAATGTGATACTAGTTCTAAGATCAATATATCTGATATTCAAGGTACTGATTTACAGCTTCTTAGCTTTAGGGTTAAAAATTTTCAAGCAGATATAGAAGAAGAAATTTGTTCAAAACACCATTCAAGATTTCTCAAACAATACTCTTATTACTACAAAAAATGCTGAAATCCTTTTAACATACATCAAAAAGTTGTTAAACATAAACTTTCAATTTTGTCTCTAGATAAGTGCCTGGAATCAAAGCCATTAAATAATAAAAACTTGATTCCTGGACAAAAAGTTTGCAAACGATGTAATAAGGTACTGAATGATCACATCATGAAAATGAATCAATGTTGTGATCCATTCACACTCCATAGATATCCTATTCATGAACATCTTGTAGATTTAAATGACAAAATATGTCAAAATTACTTAACATGTCTGTCTGTCCAATTGTTGAGTGGTAGAAAAGTTTGCACACGATGTTTTCAAAAAATTCAATCAGATATATCTGAATCTAAAGATACTAATAAGTCTCAGTCTCAAAATAGTATAACATCAGACAAGCCTGCTGCTGAAAGCAATTCATCTAGTTTAACAGAAACTCCCTTAGATTCTCAAGAATCTTCAGGATCTAGTTTTTACACTGCGAGTCAAGAGTATCAAAAACTAACAAATATGCTTCAGAGTGTCGGATTACCACCACTAAATAGAGGAAAAGCAAGTGATGAAAAATTTGTGACAAAAGCTGTAGATAGTATTCAAAGTGTAGTTGATTTATTTATTTCCACAATAAATAAAGCTTATGATGTGTCGCTACCATCTATCAATTATAAGAAAGTGGAAGAGGATGCTGACTCTTCTAGAAACATGATAACAAATTTGCAAATGCGATATAACCAAGAATCTAAATTAAATAAGAAAATTCATTTACTGACATTATTACCAGATCACTGGAGTTATCAAGATGTATCACAATATTTCACATGTTCACGATATATGTGGAGTT
>UELV01097046.1:0-11801 GCA_900490015.1 Megastigmus stigmatizans | reverse complement strand
CCACAACTTAGCACTGACTTTTGTCGTATCCATAAAGTCATGTAATTGTATTAATACATAAAAAGAGAAATTAGTACAAAACCATATATATTGTAAAAGTAACAATTATTTCAATTATTCTTTAATGATAAACCTAAGTTCTTCGATGATTATTTTCAAATAGTCTTGCATGCGAATTTTGAGCGCGCATAAACGGAGGAACGGACGGAACAGGGCAGCGACCGTCTGCACGAGTAACGTGAAGTTAGCCGTTCGGTGCAATTTCGCTCTTGCGACTTGAACATAGTCATTGGGTGCGCCCTTGAACGGTCGGGTGCCCAACGCTGCGTGATTGCCCTTGTTTACAATCACCTCCCTAGAATCTAAAATATTTAAAAATTACTACCTGAAAAAAACGTTATTAGTAAAGGACAATATGACTGCCCCCCGCACCTAAATACCTCGGTTCAACGTTTCGAGCCCGTTCGGCTTGTATATTAATATACTTACCATACTATATACTATAGATGTAATAAGGTAACAATTCAATAATATTTCTTCAATAAGTGTGATAATATTAGTTATTTTTGTAGAATAACTAATATTGAACTAATTTATCCCTTAGATATTGATTGCATTTTATAACTTTATTGAACTTTTTATAATTATTTAATAAGTTTATTTCAGAATACCCTTATCTGGAAAGAAACGAGAAAAAAACTTTTTAAATTTATCAAAATTTAATCGTTTACGCATACTTTTTCAAGAAAAACAAAAACAAACTGCCTATAAATTTATTACATTTTGATAAGCATACATCTATCAAATACAAAAACATACTAAAATATGTATATATGTGTCTGTAAAGAATGTATCAATAAGCCTATACACTGTACAAGAAGTTTCTGATGATAAAATTCTCTCAGCAAGATGTATATATAGAAGACGAAGGCGCTGGATCGACTCTATATATATATATATATATAATAAAGCGTTACGATATAATTTAGATTCTATCAAGAAAAAAGGAGAAAAATGATTAATTGATTTAATTAGTTTTGTAAATAATTAAAAATATAATAAAGGAGTCGAGATCAATCGATTATCAAATAGGGTTTTATTTGTAAATTGTCATATTAATTATTCTATGATGATTCAATAATTTAAGTTTATCTCATCATGCCTCCTATATAATGTTACTGTACTACATATATGAAGAAACCGATAAGTTCAGTGTTTATAACGTTATTAAATATTACGACGATATCAATTAGCTTGAGTGGAAAATTATACCTTATGTTTTCGGAAATAAATTGATGTCAATAGAACTTTTACTAATATCACCTACAACGGCTACAACGAACAGAATGGCTTACAATATCGTTTATATAGTGTTCGGATAACATTTAGATAATAGTTATATAATTGATTATATTGATAATTTTTTTCTAAAAAATGTACAAAAAATTATAATAAATTAATAGCATTTAATCCCGCTATTCTAAAAAAAATCGGAACTGATTGTACAAGACTTTTCGTTAATATTATTTGGCTATTATCCAATGCGTTTTCCAAATTTAATATAAAATCTATTAACACATTTTCATTAGTCATATTTATTTATTTATTTATTTTTTTTTATATAAAGTAAAATATTTTTTATATAATCTCTATGTGCAATGCCGAAGTATAAATAGTATAATAATTATTTTCGCATAATTTATCTACACATTATTTTCGACATCAGATAAATTTTATCTATGAAGAATTTTGAAATGAAGTGTAATTGTTGTAAATAAGAATATGAAAGAAGTTATTATAAATACTATAAAAGTATATATAGATACATAATAATCTATTTACGAAATAATATAAAAAATTAATGTTTACAAGTCTTGCTTTTAATTTCACATTCTATTTTGTTATTAAAATTTTTTTCCTTTGAAGTAATATACATAAGACTTGAAACTTAATTTTTTATATTATATTATTTCATAAATAGATTGATATATCTATATATACTTTTACAGTATTAAATATGTAATAACTTCTTTCATATTTTTATTTAGAATATAATTACACTTTATACTTAAAGGTTTGTTTATCATAAAAAAGTGACACAGAGTAGTGTAATATAACTTTTTATTAAAAATAAAATGTTCATTTACCTTTAAACAAAGTAATTAGTTCAATGTTACATTGATTTAACAATTGAAAAATAATTTGATATGGTGTAAAGTATCAAATCATCAGTTTCGTTTTTCCAAATGCGCATGCGCATACATATACAACAGCAAATGGCAAACCTGGGAATGCTGGAAATGTTCCTCAAATATATACCTAATCATTTTTATATTAAGGGCAGGGAACAAAGTAAATTTACAGCATTTTCGTTGGAAAGTACTTAAACAATAGGAGCCCTGAAGTGCAATTCGGGGCATGAGTTTCAACAGAAATATCTGGCTTATTATTTTTTCAATGAAATTTTATGAAATGAAAAAAAAATAACTAATTTATCAATTGAATAGTGAATCAGATGTTTGTGCGTAGGGGAAGCCTAAAAAAACGATAGAAACAGAAAAGCAGCAGTAAAAACCGAAACAGTCAGCTTTTCTCTTTCATCCTAATGTACATGTAGAGGTAACTGCAGTCAATCTTGGGATTTAAGATTATCATACTTGAGATTAATTTCCCTTTCAGTTCTCATATCCCCGAATATCTATAATAAATTAACGCTCACAATATATATACTTATCGCGCCTTCATTTGGAAGTTAGACCCCACACGAACCGACGAGAAAATTCCACGTATATAATATTCTCTTATCGTGACTGCTCGATTCGCGAACGCAAAATAAATACACACGTATACTTATATACATGTACGCAATCTCGTTCTTAAATATCGGAGAGAGCCCGCGGTGTCTCGAGAGAGAAAACAAAGAGGGAAAACTCAAGCGACGTAGTGATTCGCGGTCGGTGAGGAAAAGCCTTCAACATCGCGACTGAGTGTGTGCGTGTGTCGGAGTCGTCAGCACTCAGCGCGCACCTTGACTTTCCGAAATCCACCAAAAGAGAGAGCTCCAAAAGAATACAAAAAATAAAACAGAGACTGCACACAATTATAGCTCTTATCTCTCTCTCGCTTTTTTCTCTTTCTCTGTGGTACGCACGCGCATACACAGCCATAAACTTATACACGTCTGCTGCTGGCTGCTGTGCGCGTAAAAGCACCACACTCGCGAGTTCCCCGCGAGGACTAACGATCAAAGAGAGAAAGACAGAGCGAAAAAGAGAGAGGGAAACGGTAACGGTATAACCAGACACAGGGCGGCCTTCGGTACTGACAAAAGGCAATACACGGCAGTCGCGACTCGCAAACCAAAAGACTCTATCAGGCGAGGAGGAAGAGAAGACGCTCTCCGCGCGTATGTGCATATATACGCGCCAGATCTCTGGTCGAATTCGAAAAACTGCGTTGCAGAGAGAACAGCTTTTTGAACACACGCGAGCGAGAAAAAAGATAAGAGATCGAGTGTGGTGTATAGTGCGCCTGGCTTTTTGCGCGAGAGAAAAGAGCTGAGAGAGAGAGAGCACTGTATATATACATACGCTCGCGCGCCTGTTCTAACCAATATAGTCATCGCGAGTGAGAAAGATAGAGAGCGAGAGAGAAGGATAGACTGTACTAAACTCGCGACTTTTCAGTGTGGCTTGGTGTGTGTCTCGTGCGCGCACGGCTGTGTGTCCGTACTGCCGAAGACTGATTCATCCTTTCCTTTAGTGGGATTTCGTTGTTCTAACCCTCGCGAGGTCGATAAAAGGACGTCATACCTCTCTGTGGCCGACATCGTCGTCGCCACCGCACGGAGCAACGAAACCAAAGAGCGAGGAGGAGAGAGAGAAACGACTGTGGACATAAAAAAAGAGGGCACCCACTCTCGCGACCAGTGTTTTTTGCAAGAGCCACCTTCTCGCGGGTGTGTGCGAGTGCGCACCTGTCCGTGTGCGGACGAGAGAGAAAGAGAGAGAGATAGCAGAGCAGAGCTCATAGCCTAGAGCACACGCACGAAACTCTGACTCTCTTCTCCGGAGGAATCGTCGGGTTATCGTAGCAGAGGAGTCAGAAGTCGCGGGGAATGTCGACTCCGGCGAGAAGGCGGCTTATGCGGGACTTCAAGAGGTGATTGTCTAAGTTTTGGCTAAATATTGGAGTAGAGAGAGAAAGAGGAAAAAGAGGGTTTATAACCTGACTGCGCGCTTATAGGCAAAAGACATCATTGACGAGTTTTTGATAGGAAACGAAATCGACGGTTGCGCGACTCTCGTTTGCTCCGAAATACAATTACTAGATGGATAGGTTAAAAATTATTCCGGAACAGAGCGTCTGTCTCTCTCGTTCTCAGAACTTTTTGACGCTACTACGTCGTCTGCGTAGCTAATAGACGTCCTCGAGCGAGAGAGAGAGAGAGAGAGAGAGAGAGAGAGAGAGAGACAGATGAGACGTCGACGACAGGGTGACGAGACGCACGTCGATGACGTTCGTTTTATTATTAGAAGCTCGCGAGGTTGAAAAGATGGAAGATTTTTAACACACAGTCTGTTAAGATGAGCAAGTGTCTTGATCTTGGATGACTTAATTATCTGTTACAGGTTACAAGAAGATCCGCCAACAGGAGTCTCTGGGGCACCTACCGATAACAATATCATGATATGGAACGCTGTTATATTTGGGTAAGTAAAAGTTGAATTCATATCGTTTAAGTTCTGGAGAGTCTCGAATAAAGGATAATGGAATTCAACTTGATGTCTTTGAGTACGAATGTCAAGGGAAAATGATATAGCATTTGTGTGAGGATTGTGAAATATTTATTTGCTACTGCTGTTGTCTCTGTGCAAATTATATGTTTTGGTATTTATGAAGCAATTGCTTTTGATAGTTATTTATCGCGTGTTACATAAAGATTTTATATTATATTTGGGTTTTCCTGAGTTCTGTTTGCTTGTATACATGGGTACTTTAATAAAGGATTAATAATTTTCTTAATATAGTATTTTTGAAAGAATTTAATATTTGAAATATGGTTTAAATTAAAGTCACTTCAAATAAAAATCTAATAAAGTTTAATACTAAACATCAAATTGGAATAAAATGTAAATGTTACTTGAAAACAGTTAAGGCTTTCAAAGAATTACAAATTGTATTATGTTAATTGTGAAAAATCAATTATTCTTTTTCTAGACCACATGACACTCCCTTTGAAGATGGAACATTCAAACTTACGATAGAATTCACAGAGGAATATCCTAATAAACCACCAACAGTAAGATTCGTCAGTAAGATGTTTCATCCAAACGTTTATGCAGATGGTGGAATCTGTTTGGATATCTTACAAAATCGTTGGAGTCCCACATATGATGTATCTGCGATTCTGACCTCTATACAGGTAAGGCAAATTAAAATATTATTTAGTTGTATTTTGTACATTTATAATGTCTTAACAGCGGTTGCAATTCATCAAAGTCAAGATCTTTTGCATTAAGCTAATGCTTTAAGATCAAATCGCTAAATCTAATGATATTAACCTTAATGATAAGGTCATTATTAACCAAGCTTTCAATGTGCAGTCATTTGATTTTAAGGGGAGATATATAACTAAATTATTCAGGAATTAAATACAATAGTTTTTTTTTTTTTTTTTTTTTTTTTCAAATTTACTAAAACTTGTTAGTAATATTGATAACTTTTTAATGACACAAATATTTCCAAATTGTTTTGTAAAATATTTTATAATATAACATTTGCTTTTCATTTTCTTTTAGCAAAAGTGCCTGATATTAAATAAAACTGATGAATGTAACTATTGTTGAAAAAGAAATAAACAAATTATTTAAATGATCGATTAATTTTGAGACATAAATTAATCAAAACTAATTCAAAACAATCTAATAATTCCATTTTGTGATTTATAATATGATAAACTTTTTTCATGTATACATTTAAAATACTAACAATTAGATAAGAGATTGTGTTATTAATAATTATATTTATTAGCAATTATTAATTTAATCTTTGAAAAATATTTTAAAAAGTCTAATTATTTTGATCTGCAATTTAAGAAAGTCTTCCTGAATCGATTTATAAAACTGTATTTCTCCTTAAATTAAAAAAAATATTAGGGAATACGTAAAATTGTTGTGAAAGTAAATTAAAAGTATGACTTTTGTGTGGTTGCAGTCGCTGTTAAGTGACCCAAATCCAAATTCACCCGCCAATTCGATGGCGGCACAACTGTACAAAGAAAATCGACGCGAGTACGAGAAGCGAGTGAAGGCTTGTGTGGAGCAGAGTTTCGTGGATTAGTTGGAGGCAAGAGCTCGCCGCTGTCGCAGCAGCAACTTAAGGGTACGATATACTGACACATTTTTTAGATCACAAATTGGATACGACATTAGTTTAGGTATTTACTAGTTTGTCGCAAAAAATATGAATTCTTTTTTTCTTTTTAAGTAAAATATTAGCAGAAATAATCATACTCATATTACATTTTCTTACCAGCTGTTTAAAACATTTTGTTGTTTTGATTTATTTTATTGTCATAAAAGAGCAAAAATGTTGGTTTTAGTATCGATGATTGCTTGATTAATATTTTATTACGTCAATTTAATCAAGACTGTTAACTAGTTACAAGAAATTTTCAGTTTTCATTATCTTATTTATATTGATCAGTAACACTTTTAAGTTTTTCTAGAAACTTTAAATCAAATGTATATTTTGTATTAGAAGAAATTAAATTTTCTTTTTCCACAATAATTTAGATTGTAATTATTTATTTATAATTATTCAGGTTATATTTCATTTCAAGCTTAAATATTCATTTGAATTAGAATATTTATTGAAACAGTTTTTGCATCATGGAATATCATTTACACTAAAATGTAGTTATTGTTTGATATTAAGTAAGTTGACAGAAAAAAAACAATAAATACTTTGATTTTTAGTTTTGTCAGTATACCGTATCCTTAACGGCAGCAGACTACAGCTACAGCATACAGCAGCAGTCGCTACGAGGCGTGTCGAGGACGAGAGGAGAGCTAACGTGCCACCCCGTGAATTGGAGCTAATGCCTTTGTGCTTTAGTTTTATAAGCATGTCAACTCCCCAAGTCTCTGATTCGATCACAAATATTGTACTCTCTCTCTCTCTCTCTTTTACACACCATACATCAACACTACACTCATTAAGGTAGTCCCTGTTAATTGATAAATTTTTGTTGCATTTTTTCTTTTGTTTTTTTTTTATTATTTTTTTTACTATTCCTCTTTGCACTTACCGGTGTGGTGTTAAATTCTATGAAAATTATGCATAAAATTTTACAATAATAAGACAAAGAAAACAGGAACTTTTTATATATTAAAAATTTAATGATATCCATAATAAATTGTACAAATGTAGACTATAACAAAGTAGAAAATTTCATTATTCATACAAATCATCAAAGGATATTTATTTTATTAATTTGAAGATCGGCTTATATTATTTCTAATAAACTGTTTGTAAGAAAAAAAAATATGCTTTTTTATATAATTTATATGATATAAATAATTGAAATTTCATTACACATTAATTAATAATTATTTTGAGTTTTTGAAGATTTGTATTAGAATTGATTCATTTTCCAAAGTTTACCAAAATTATTTATTTTCAAATACATTGGTAACAATAATTAGGCTCAGACTCACGAATCTCTAGCTTGATTAAAGTAGAATTTTACGTATACATTGTTTTGTATGTTGGTGCAAATATGAAGGGTATGGTTGAAGACGAATCAATTGTTATGAAATGGGGACTACCTAGAAACACATTAAAACACATGCAACCACATTAGACCGAATTTTTACAATGTTGTACAATAAATTAATATAAAATTGTGTATTTATTTATTCGAATACTGCGATTGAGCCAGCGAAAAGAGAAGAGGCGAGGCGTTGAAAGAGGAGCTTTACGAAAAAAGAAAAAACTAATCTAGTACATATACCTATAATTATTAAAGTATTAGGAGTTATGAATGAAATAAACTGAAAAGTTAATACTACGTAGCTTTTTTGCTTTTGTGCTCTAAAAGAGTTTACAAAGCAAACCCTTCCCTATCATGTTACTGTAAAAAGGAGCGTAAATCTGTACTTTTGGTTGGAATTATTGACATTTAATTATTATTATAATTGCTATTGCTATTATGATTACAATTATTATTATTATTATTATCATAGTACTTGTATAGTACCTAAAAATTCATTCACCTATACATATGAAAAGTATATATACACAAACAAATAATAAAATGCATAATTTCAATTTTTATTCAATGTTTTTTTTATTTCCTTCCTTCTGCATACTTAATTAATATATTCTTATCGTGAAAAGTTACAGACGTCTATATGTTATTCCGAATTTTCGCGTGTGTTTCAGTCCCTTCTAGATGAACCTAATCCAAATTCACCTGCAAATTCTTTAGCTGCGCAATTATATCAAGAAAATAAACGAGAATATGAAAAAAGGGTGGCAACTGTTGTTGAGCAATCCTGGTTGAATTTTCAAGAAAGTGGTTCAACAGAAGACCCACGCTGACATTAAATGACAGTAAAGTATAATTTTCAAGTTATATATGAACACTATGAAAAATTTGTAAATTTTGTACTTTTAATATTGCACATACATTTAATATTGTTAGAGGTTTATTTTTAAACACAAATGTTACCTATGTCTTACTTGACAAAAGTGAAAAATAATTCAAGCATATGCTTACATTATATACAATATAAATATAGTATGGAAAATTTAATGAAATATTTAAAATATACAATTATTTATTTAAAGTACATTTTTAACTTGGAAAAACTTTAATAATTAATATAATTATTTTTTAATTTTTTTTAACAGTATCTATTTATTTATAAAATATTTCTAGTACAAATTTACTTTGGAATTTCAAAAAAAAAAAAAAATTGTAAGAAAGACAAAAAAATAATTAAGTAAAATGTTAAAAATAAATATTGAAAATAAATAATAAATAGATTGAATAATTACAGTTAATTTACATAATTCAATATACATATAATATATTTGTTAATCTGAAGTAAGTTTCAAGCTATGTTCTTAATTTAATATTTAAAAAAATTAATTTCATCACTTCATCTGTATGAATTTAACTAAACCTAATATATATTTTAGGTACCATTCAACGTTAAATACCTCGATTGACGCTGATTCGTACTACATTTTTCGTATGATCCTAGCTGGACAAATGTGAACTTAATAAACGTCCATGCCTCTTTGTGATTTATCTTAGATTTTTGACAGTCAATGCTTGCTGATCAAAAAATGTAAACATTGCAAGCTCGTGTATGTGTGAAAAGTGTGTATGTATGGTTAAGAAAACGTAATTCTTTATTTGTTTAAATATTAGATACGAAATGAAAGTTTCTTTGCACAGTCATATGTGTTTTATTATACTTATCTTAAAAAAAAAAAAAACAATTAAACATACCTCATCAGTCGTTTTTATTATTTTAAAGGATTGTTAATAAAACAAACTTTAAAGTTTAAAACTTTTATAAACTTATTTCTACTCTCACCACCTTCGAATAAAACAATCCTATAGCTTAGAATCCACTTCAATGAGGTGATAACACCAACTCGACTTTAAAAAAATGAACTCTGACTTACGATCCTTTTATTTGAGGATGACAAACTTATAGTTAACGTATATAAGTACACTTAAAATTCAAAATGTTATTTTTTAACATATTGCTACGATTTTTCTTCTTTTTCTTTGTTATATAGAGCTAGTTCCTTAAGAAATTGAGCTTTAGGTTTCATAATATTTGGCCTGTCTCCTCGACATTTTGGACAGAACCATTTGCCTTTTGGCTTTGTACTTAGGGATACACATGAGAAATGGAACCATTCGATAGGGCATAAGTCATTGTCACACAATATCATTTCACCATAGGAAATTTGATCACAAAGACAGTAAGTAGGTTCATCTGGATCTATTGCAAGATCATCTTCAGGTGGTGGAGGTGTATCTTCACGATGCTGATTTTGTTGATTACCTTGTCTTGCCTTCCTCTTCTTTTTCTTGCCAGCATTTGTTGTAGCTGCTCTTTTCTGATTTCCATTTGAAGTACTTGGAATATTTGATGATCTGTTTTCTGACAACGCAATCATGTCCATTGCCTGTGCAGATTCCACTAATGTTTCTGTCCTTGTTCGTCTTGCCCGTTTTGTTGGTCTTTCAGTAGTATTGGTATTGTTGTTAGAGTTGGTATTGACACTTGAATTTGTATCCCTTGCTGGCTCACTTGTTTCTTGTTCCTTTCCAAAATCTATGAAAAAGATGAATAAAAACGATTAAAAGATCTTAAAATAGTATTTCAACTGAATCAGTATATAAGAGCAAAAATTTGTAACTAGACATATCTTTTAAATTGTAAGAAATTAAGAAATTATTTTAATTTACAGTTCTTCAAGTACAAAGAAAAAATCTAGTCGAAAATTACATTTAATATCCAACTAGAAAGTAGTCCATACCTAAATTTCTGAAATCCATATCCAACTGCCTTGTCCTGTTCTCTATCACATCTTGAACAATTTGTACAATTTGTAGCTTTTCGTCACCTATTTCTTGAGCTGCTATAAGAGACTGCTGTATTCTCAAAAGTGTTCGTGTTCTTGCAGAACCATTGGCATCACTTTTTGTGAACTTTTGAAGCACCTCTGTCTGTTGATAAACTTCACGAAGATACGCTATAAATTACAAAATTAAATTTAGTTTCTACCACTTGAATTATTATTATACTAAGTACGTAAGTAATAAGACTATTTGTTAACTTGTACATTCCATATTTTTTTTCTAAATGTTATAATGAAAGTAAAATTCAAAGTTTTCAAACACTAGATATACCTAATACAAGTGTTATGATAAATATTTGATTAAAACAATACACTGTAGTAAAAAATTAAATTTCTTCAATTTAGTAAATTTGACTGATAGTTTTGATGAACCTGTTTTTTTTTATTCTTTGTGTAACCTTCAGCTAAGTAATAAATTTCATTAAAAAAATAGAAAGCAATAAATATTGACAACCATTGATAATCATAGTGTATTAAAATACCAGTTCAAAACTCGTTTCACGAATGAACTTTTAATCACTATTCTCGTGCATTCGGAAAAATCCTCGCGATAAAAAGATCTGGTACTGGAACGTACAATATTAATTTCTAAAAGTGAAAAATAACTTTAGTTTTACTTTGACAAGTAGCATCTAGCTCTCGCAGACGTGATAAATGTCTTTGTAAATCGTTTGGCAAATCCTCCACACAATCCAGATAATTTTCGATGTAAGTCGCAGAGTAAAGAGCTTCAACCACTGCCTGGTTAAGCATCGTGAGTGTTTCTTGTTTGCAGTATTTTTACACTAACATCTGTCCCTCAGTTAATTTAGTTCATCACTAACATCACACACTTTCTGTCGAAAAAGAAAACAACCAAGTTCTAGGTACGAGTCAAGAGAGCATCGTATAGCCATGTTGATATTATCTTGGTCGTGAGGGCGCGTCTGACATAAGCATCCCAGATAACAATTTGATGGCACGGTATGTACAACGTGCGTACATGCGTGCTGCATGCGCGACGCCATCTGGATGTCCTGCTACAACGTTAGATGTTGAGCCACGTGAAAGCATGCGTGCTTTCGGCACGCATGGCAGCATAGTGCAATCAGGGTGTACAGCATTATGCAAGCACCCGGATTTCACGT
>UELV01097044.1:0-65000 GCA_900490015.1 Megastigmus stigmatizans | reverse complement strand
AGGAATGCTATTTATAGTCCTTCTTTAACTTTAGCATAGATGAATCGAAATGAAATGAATTTTAACTGATTCTAGTAAACAGTTTCGTCAATTTGCATTTTATAACTCGTGAAAATAAATGAATACAATTAAAGGTAGATAAACAATTATATTAAATTGATCAAATCAAATCAATCAACTTAAGAGGAGAGTCCTCACCCTTGAGATCACAGATTAACCGGAAACTTTACAGGGACATTCGTTGGTCAAAAGAGATACGTATCTGGGCGTTTGTGCTATGCAGGCCACTAGGTCCTGAGCTAAGGCCCATTTAATCAAACTATATTAAAAATCATACTTAACTTGAAGAATTCATTTAACTAAATTGTGTGTAAGAAGTCGAAGAGTATTTAAAATAATTATTTGATTCAAAGCAGAAAATGTGATATAAGGCAATTGGAAAAATGTACATACTTTTACACATTTTATTCGCTTAATTTTAAATGAGTTACATTAGTGTTCTTTTTGAACATATATTTTGATTAAACGAGATTTACACGGGACAATCATAAGAGGTACAGTTTGTTCCGCGTAAATCTCGTTTAATGAAAATATATGTTCGAAAAGAACACTAATGTAACTCTTTTAAAATTATGCGATTAAATGTATAAAAATATGTACATTTTTTGGCCAAAGAATGGCTCTGTAAAATTTCAGTCAAATTTGTGACCCGGAGAGTGCGGATACTCTTGGTTAGTAAATACGCTAATGTATTTAATAATAGTAGAAGTATAAATTCTATTTGCTAGTGTAAAAATTGAAACTGATAAGTTTAATACAACTAAACCAATGTTGGCAAATATTTAAAAAGAATATTGATTTTTTTAGAAACAGAGAAACTTCCTAATTTTATTCTAACGTCTTGAAAATGGATCTCGACTTGAATTTGTGCAAAGCATGATTTGTAAGACTGCAGCGTGTGAGGAACGCGACATAGTATAAATCTTTTAATGAAGATTATCTCGGTTTTCTCGAACTGATGATAATTCATTCAAATGTCTCTGATTGTCAGAAACCATAAAATTTCATAAAGATTTTTCTCGAAAATTACGCAATTATGTGAAAAAGAAGAATACCCATATTTTTCCCTTTAAATCATAAACAGTTTCTTGGCATACTGTTCAGAACCTTCGGTCTGCAAAAGAGCATTTAAGCATGCAAATATCTAATGTAGTATTTTGAGTAGTTTAAGACTCTAAAAACATTATTTAGTAGTGTATCATAATATACACATTGTGTATTTAATTATCATCACTGAAAATTAAAATAATTAATTTTTTTTCATTGAGCACATTAGAATGAAATTAAATTTAAAAAAAAAATATTACCGCAATGCTTGACAACGGTTTCTTAGCATTGCAACTATAATTTACAAGTAATTTAGTAAGGTGATAATTTAGAAATTAAATAGTTTTCATGCGCATTCTTGGCCTGGAAATAGTACTTGTGCAGATAATATTATAATGGTCTACTTTTTAAAATTTATTTAAAATGATATTCTCAAAATCTTGGCGCATCGTGATAAATCAAGTGATCCAAGCGAGAGGAATTTTTATATTTACATAGAATACATCGTAAATGCCATATCAAGTAAAATATCAATGCAAGGGAAAAAAATGCACGGGAGAAGAAAAGAACCACGTGACGTAATAATTTAATCTTTTTCAACATTGACTTGATTTTTTTTTTCACGACAAGCCACAGCCTTGCGAACAAGTTCATCGGTAAATACACTTTGAGTCACAGGAATAAATCACGCCACGAAACGCGGTATAAAGCGCTAAAGGCGTAAAACTGACGACCTTCAACGAGCTTTCTGATCCAGAAAAGGCTAGTTCGACTCTTCGTTCTACGAGTAGACCATCTATTAGTTATGCAATATTAAGTTCAAAATTTCGTTTCCAAGCATACGGAGATTTAATAAAACACTTGAACTATGTTTATAGCTACGATACGATGCATTGAATCCCCATGACTTTGACCTGATGCTTGAATAAAATATATATATAACATTATACAAACATTACATTATATATATTAAATTCCAGCATATAGAGTGTATTTTCATGCTGAACGAGAAAGCTTTTTCTTTCATATAATAGGTAAATAATTTATCCTTAATGTATACTTGTATCTAAATACGTGAATTGATACCAACATTTTTATTGTATTGTTTGACGTATGCCTCGGAGCGTAATTATCTGTTTACTGCAGGTGTTACCTAATTATAAGATTACTCGAAGTAAGCTGATTTACTAAAGATACCGAAATTCCTCTCAAACATAGTTAAAGATTTTGCAAAGATCTCAGTATTGCAATTCGCGTTGGGTCTATAAATTTTACCGAATGTTTATAATGAATTGACGTCAATTTGCACTTCATCTTGCGCACGTAAAAGGCATCTTTTAAGTCCAAATTTAATCTTTACTTATATCCTATGCTCAGAATTTTATGGTATGACATGCTAACTTTTTATACTACTTTTTCTCTTTTCCTGCAAATTCATATTTATTCATTATTATTAAATAGATGGTAATTAAAAATTGTATATAAACTAATTAAAACATATTTATGAAATATGTGTCCGACTAATGTTTACCTGAATAAATGATAAACATTTCGTCGGCTCTTATCTCCACTGAAATAAGCTTAGCCTGTCTTGGTCCAACCAGTATCTATTTGCCAGTAAACAGACGCGTTTATGGGAAAAAATACATACGCGGTGTTCAAGAACTCGCTCGTCGTATCGTCTTTCTGATCGAGAACACGGCCGAACTCCGTCTGAGGGTTCTTCTTTTTCTCCTTCTTTTCTTAGCTTTTTTGAGTTAGGCTCGCTTTGCCATTACAGAGTAGCCCATTCTGTGGTTCGATTTCCCGCTCTCCCGCGAATTACGATCCCACGCTTGCACAGAATCATCCTCCCCGATGTTCTAGTCAGCCGGCAGATCGAACGTGTCAACGGATTGCTGATTAACCTTTAAACTCAATCAGAAAGCCATTATATTATGTAAGAGATTGGATCGGTTATTAGTCCGCGGGTTATTCTTTGTTAACCCTTTGAAGCAAAAATTGAACTCAATTCAGGCTGTTATTTAGGCAGATTTAAAGTCATTTTTGACTTGAAATCTATTAACAACTATAAAAAAATCCAAATAAAATTACGTAGCTTCATGCAAGTATTGTAAAGCAAATATACATATTATTTTGCAGCTTGTTCCAGTGAAATAAACGTTATTTATATATAATTAAAACGCGGTTTGATTCATTTTCTATACTGATGATTTTATACGACTTTGAAAAAGTTTCTTGTACAATCAAGAAATTTTTTAAATCTATTGCCCCGATAATAATTAAACTGTCCATATAAGACTCTCAGTACGGCTGCCTTACTGTGCGTAATAATTTCATTAGGACCTGATGAGTCAAACCTTGTTGCACGGTCCGTAACAGGAATGTAGCGAAGTGCTATATCCAAGCATTAAGGTGAGACCTAACCTCCCTTATCATCATCAAAGAAGAAGAGCGCACCCGATCAGGCAACCTTAAGTATATATGCATATTCTATAAAGGTTATACAACTTTCTTTATCAATACCGAATAAGGACCTCATCAGACAACTTTACATTGACATAACCTATAAAAGTAATAATTATAAAACAGTTCAATTACTTCCCATTTTGTGCAGATCGACTTTGTTGCAGGTAATTTGCTTCTGCGCGATTCAAAAATAACAATTAGTCACTCCTGTTGATCAACTCAATTTTGGTTTGCTTCATTTACGGATCGTGAAAATAACTCTTTGTACAAGTATAAAATCACTCAAAACTGAGTCAAGTTTGAAATTCCACTTTGAAATAAAATAGGCAATTGAAACTAATGTAGGGTAAGTGCGTCAGTTGTCGTGGGCGCAAGACGACGCACGTTTAAGCTATTCAACTATTTTTAAGTCCTGTAAAAGAGGATGATAAATCTATAATTTATAAATACATTTATTAACCCATACGATTACGTAAAGTGTACATGTGCAAAAGCTACTATTGCATTCTGTTAATATAACGCCGTTCGAAGCTAAAAATAAAATGCGATTTATTGCATTCCTTTACGTGCGTGATTTCTTAAAAAGTCTTACTAAAACATGTAAATATTACGGATAAGTAAGGGAAACTTACACTTTCCTACACACATGGTATTTTCTTATCTAATCTTTAACTATAAATCAAATGTAAGAATATCAAAAGAGAACCTCGTTGAGATCAGAATAAAATATAGTCTTTAGAGGAAAAACATAATGCCTACATTACCATGACGGTAAGGGGGATCAATATTTTTTTTAATTTAATATTTTTTCATGGCAAAGTTGAAAAAAATCGATAGAAAATCACTGCCGTACCACGTTTTTCGGTTTCTACTTACACATATTAAGCATGTACCTACAGGATACGATCAGTTCAGCTCTTTTTTAAACATTCCCCGTCAAGTAAGGGTGTTAATCAAACGTCTCTTTACACACTAGCTGATAGTATAAGATTACATGAAATTTTAATGGGAACTAGTATTGAGATCCTTCTTTGAAAAAGATTCATCTAAAACTTTGATGCGATACTTACCACTTTTGAATCAAATAAGAAAATATGTATTTAGTAATAAAAAAGAAAAAGATTTCCATAAAAAAGGAATGCTTTTGACTAAAAATATCACCCAACTGATTTTATTAACTTGAATTTGAATTAAAAAAACAGTTCTGAAATTCACTGAAAAATCTTTGTAAAAACACCTAGCCTCAATGTATAGCTTGTACATCAGTTAAAGGCATCGAAAATAATTCGGGCCAATGAAAAACCCTGAATAGATTTAAAGCTTAAAAGAAATCGAAGTTTTCCATTTGGCATCCGAAGCGGATTTGTATTATCGATATCACGGACGAAAGCGAGGGGTTGTGGACTAGCAATTCGCCGAAGACCAAGCTTGAGGACTGTGGGCTTTATTCCTCGATCCAGCGTTCGACTGCGCACATGCAGATGCAGTTGCATATCTCGACGCATGACTCGCCACTCCAAAGATCCATACATAGTCGCGGGGTGAAAATGTACAAGTCACAGAGAGAGAGAGAGAGAGAGAGCTGGTAAAAGTGCAGTAGACTCACCTCGCAACTATAGATATAGTATAGACAGCAGCTCAGTCCACTAGCTCGTCGTTGGCGTCGCGTCTGCGCGCTTGGCTCTCGATCGGCCGGACAGCTGCGCACTCGCGAGTAACCGCGCTTAGCCACCCTTCGCTCCTACCCCCTGTGTTCCATCGTTGTTAATGTGCGCGTGCGCGTCACAAGGATCCGCATATCTCCGCGGTCGTTCCGTTTATTCAAGCCGGATGGAGCGTCGAACGACTGCTTCGCCGTTTACCCGGACGACCGACACACGCGGTACATCCCGGGGGCATACACACATACTGTATACATATATGATACACAGAGAGAGAGAGAGAGAGAGAGAGTCGGTGAGTCTGCAGGCCGCGATGTGACAGCGCGGAACACGGTTCGGACCGTATATACATAGACGCGGCACCAGCGTGCGCGAATCGTCTCGCGGCGTATCGCGCGCGGCGCACCAGCGGCTTACATACGACGGAAAGGAGGGAGATAGAGAGAGAGAGAGAGAAAGAACGGCGATACGCACGGCGCGTAGCTCGCGCGCGAGTCTATATTCCGGCTGGTACGTGCTGCTGCGATTTCAGTCGCACGCGAGAGTTCGAGCCGTTCGCCGTCAGTTCACTCGCTGTGTACCAACCTCGTCTCCTATACAGCTCGCGATTGTCGTGCTGCTGCAGCTTTTTGTTTTCTTACACACCACGAGAGTAGAAAGTACGAGGAGTAGTTTCGGTGGTGCTCTGAGTAGTGGGGCAGAGAGAGAGAGAGACTTCTTTTCTACAACGCTTTTTCCTACGATTTTTAACGCGATCGCGTGTAACGGGGCAGAGGAGCAGAGAGAAAGTCGTGATTACGCAGGGGTGGGGGTGACTTTAACGCGCTTCCAACAGTTCTTCCGATAGACTGAACAGAGAGTCCTACCCTTTGCGACGAATTGACTCGAGGTAGTCTCGTTGGTTTATTTCGCATTGTCGGCTGATCCAAGGATCGCTAGACACACGGAATGGTGATGATTGACATGGCTGATGTCGTCGAGGACGAGGACCGGTACGTACAGACACACACACACACACACACATACATACACACACACACTTACACAGTAATGCTTAACAATGCAAAGAAAGAAAAATCACAATTGGGCAGGAGTGAAAATAATGATTTTCACAACATGGATTTTCTCGTCATTATCGGGTATATGTGCTGAAAACTGTCGACCTCCTTGATTTATCGAACACACACCGACACCCACGGACACACACACACTCTTTCTCTCTCTTTCTCTCTCACACACACACACACACGTACTTGGAGAAGAGAGCGCGAGGGGCGTCGTCCTCCATTCCGCTGTAGTAGGTGTATATACGTGTGGATGTGTGTGTGTGTGTGTGTGTGTGTGTGGTGGGTGAAGCTTCGGCTCAGCTTTACTTGTATTCGAATCCTGCGTAAATGTGTCAATTGTCGAGGGGATGACGCTCTTGCGTACTGCTGCCCCGTTGTACACGAAGCGAAACTTTCTAAAGCTCACCCCACGGTTTTCGACTCCGATTCCGCAAATCTAAATTTGGCTTTGCAATTCCTGCGTTCGTAATTTTACCAATACTACCACCACCAGTAAAGTGCAAAATCATTTTATCAAAATTAAACGACATTGTGATATATTGATTCAATGTCTCATTGTCAACGGCAAATACAAAGACGATTAACAATATATTTATTAAATATGACAAATATAGAAACAATGCATTTACATTGCTTAAATGTGATTATTGTTGGAGAAAATAAGATAACGAAGACGTGAGATAAAGGCAATAATAATCCTTGTGAATTACTGGAAAAATATAAAATTTGTGTTTTAATTTGAAAATCAAATAATAGTATTTGTAAATTTTAATTTTAAATAGAGGCATTTCAAATCACGAACTCATCGTTCCAAAGTCTTGCCCTAATTAGTTTCACTCTATTTGTATACTAACATTAAACTTATATAGCTCACTCATCTAAATATCTATATCCACTAATTGAATACCTACATTATTTCCATAGGTTAAGTTTCCAAGTACTATTCGCGCAAACTTGCTCATTGTTAGCTCTTGCTACGCAAATATAAATTTTCATTTGCTTATATGCAAGGGTTGTATGTGTCGTTTATCTGTTATAAATCGGTTCATCAACATACACGACTTACCGATTAAGTTTCATTGGCTAGTATTAAAACTCACTATTCTCTCTTTTTTTTTTTTTTTTTTTCATTTTCGTCTCTTTGTTGCGCAATCATCAAAAGAATGTCGAGCGGCACTTGAGTAGATTATTCAACGGCTTGTAAACATTACAAAAATACTCCTTTTTCACTTTCACGCTCTACGCAATTACTGCACAAAAGTTAAGTCTGTAAAATTTTTCATGAAAATTTCAAGTTCGATTGAAATGCTTACTGACTTTCTCTCTCTCTCTCTCTCTATTTGATATTGATAAAACATGCTTTCGAAGGTAGTGTTAACTACTTGTGTTAGCAATGTTCATAACTGGCAAATTCGAGATATCCTTTTGTTGAAGCCAATCAATCACTAAAAAACCGTCATTATAACCGGCTACAATCAATGAGCATGCAGCATGTATAGCATGTGCAACATACTTCCAGATAAAGGATTAATTGACCCACTTTCTTGAAGTACCAAACTGCAGATTATTCTAGTGCTTTGACATTATTTCACCCTCTTATTATATCGTGCCTTTCTAAGGCAAGAGAAAAAACTTGAAGAGAATGAATGACGCATTGAACGCGCCTCACATTGAGCGTACACAAAAACAAAAAGATTTGAAAACAGCTTTTTGCAGGACTCATTGTTAGCGCACAGAAATTAACATTAGCTAGAAAGTGGAAAAGCAATGTCAGCACTTTAATTGCAAAGGCAAAACTGAGCCAGCTCAACGACTAAGTGGATAAAACATGGAATATAAAAGGAAGAAAAAAAAGGATATAAGAAAAACACAGGAAGGAAGAAAAACGGGGAATGAAAATCGCAAATTAAGCCGTTGCACAAGCGAATAATAAAGGTGCGCACGGACATACAATCGCGATTACTCAATGGAACAAGTAGGATTTTCAGCAGTCTGTATAGCTCGCATGTAGGAAGAAGCGGCAGAATAAAAGGCAGATTTTTCGTGCTCAGACCGAGAGCACAATTCCAATTGTTCGACACAGCTCTCTGTTTTCACTCTGATTACCAAAGTTCCTTTAGTCCAACTTTAGTCCTGCAAGTTTCTCTCGGTGTCTTTTCTGCACTCCAAGACGGCAAAGTATTATTTTTCGGTGAGCTCTTTAACTCAATCATGACGACGACGATCCTCCATTTGCAGCTTATCGATGAGTCGCTCCGCTGTACTATGCAACTTCGTCCAAGTAGGTCGTACCACCCAGGGGCGGACATAAACACTGCGCGAACGACTAATTTTGGGGACGGTTTTCTCCTTCCGTTGTCTTCTTTATCATTCTTCATCCTTTTGTGCTTCTCGTACCAACTACGCACTGCATAATCTCGCCATTGATATTGCCTTTCATTGTTGGCTGCCTTTTCACAGCGAAAATTGACAATCATCTTGTTCTAGAGGAAAGTAACTACCCCTTTTATTAAAGACAACTTCTTATTGACCTGATATTGTTAGAATGCAAGTTTTTTTAATGATAATAATAGTTACATTTATATATTTATAAATATATTTAAGTATTCTTTAAATAAATAGGATTTTCCAATTACCTTTATTACAAAGTTTCGAGAGTTTCAAAATCATACTTCTCTCTTTGGACTTACAAGCAAGTTTGAATTTACTTGGTCAAATTCGAAAATAATTGTAGGAACTGCAATAACGTAATTATATATATTATTGTCAATAAATGTCCTACTGGACACACTACTAGATATTTTTTAACCTAAGGTAATATAAATTTTAAAAATTATTTTAATCGCATACTTGAGAATATTTTATTTTTAACATCAATAATAATAATCTTTAAGCGAATATACATATTATACATTAAAAATTTTAAAAAGTATAATTATCTTTTGATGAATTAAAATCAAAAATGAATTTCAAAACTACAAGTATAAAATATACCTTAAAAAAGTACCGAAAATTATATTTGCATGAAACTATAACTCCATATTTAGACTTGACTCTCTTATTGATTTCATAAATAGATATTCAGCCCGCCTAATCGCAGTAAGTCGGCCTATTTTAAATAAATGAAAACGATTGCTTCAAAAAAATTATTACTAACACTTAATATACTGTATTATGCAAGTACACTATTAAAAAAGCATTAATATTTTGAATAGTTTGTAATTTATACTGACAAATGACCTTCATGCAATAATTACATTTTTCATACAAAACATGATCATTACTTACCGTTCGGAAACAACTAATAAAATAGACAATAAAGAAAAGCATCTAAATACTTTGTGTGTGAGTTTTGCGATCTGATGAAATTTAACGCAATAACTTGTGTAAAAAACGTTTCATGAGTACCTTAAAATAATTGCATTTGTTTACGATAAGAACAATATTTTGCACAAAATGTAATTGCTGAAAGTTTCGAGAAAATCCAGGACCTGCATGTCTGATTATTTTCACGTGAGTAGATATTCCTGTACAAGAATTCTTGTTGTCAAGGATTATCAAAATCTCTTTATAATTTAAGAAAATTAAATATATTTTCCAATTTATTAAATGATATACCAGAAAACAAGAACCGAATAATCAGAATATCCTTATGGTTAAATAGCATTTTTAAGTGCGGTTTTTTAAAAAATTCTATTTAATTTCCTAGATTTTAAAATAAATCGATTCTTTTACTAAAGTACGTAGTTTGAAAAATTTAATATCGGTGAAACAGACAAATCGACGGGCACCTGCACATCTATGAAAAACTGAATTTTTCACGCAAACACCCTATGCTTACATTATTTAATTTTCATATGAAACCGTTTTTTGTATATACATTATATCTATAATTTGGTAACTATAATTTAATAATGTGTATTAAAAAATGTGATATCAAAATATCTTAAAGATTCAGTTAGCTGCAAAATAACAGTGGAGTTATATTGCAATGACTTTGATAACATTGTGTAAGTTAAAATTCGTTTTATCTGATAAAATCGATCAATCATAGAATGGGACAATTTTCATCGCTAATATTGTTTTGTCAACTAGTACATCATTTCATTAATTGCATTGAAAACGCGACTAATTAGTCATTTGGTAGCCATTACCATTTAATTAGTGCATATATTATGTTAGAATGCAGCTGCAATGCAAACAGAAATTAATTTTTTTTTTAATAATTATGCAACTACAACGATCACTCATCAAAGCCGAGATGAACGTTAAACAAGAAGAAGGAAGAACGAATCTTGATAAGAATTCTTTTTACCTTTATCATTACAATACAAAGCGAATGCGTTGTGTGTACGCATGAAAAACCGTTCGCTTTTTTCCGGGTATCGTGCGCTTTTCACACTGAAAGTAGAACTACGACTTTTGATTAGTCGCACGTTGAAAACAAAAGCTAACACGAACAAATGTATTCTTTCCTTCTTCATAGTTATCTAACTTCAATTGTATATTACAAAGAATCCATGTCTTACGTAAACAATTATCCTTTACAAAATTCAATATTTAAATGAATTAATTTATAAATTTTAACACGGAACGTCCGGTACTCGTTAAGCGAGTTATTCGAGTCATTTACATGTTGATTGTGAAACACCTCGATGATGTATCGGACATCTAACAATTAATATTACCAGAAAGATAAAAATCGTTGGGGTCTGTTACTTATTTTTAAAACTTTCGTAATGGTTAAAGTACGAAGGTTAGATTGATTTTCGTGGAACACAGTATGTTTTTGCAACTTTCTTTATTCAAATCGAAGTGCAATTTCAATAAAGAAAGTTCCATAAACATATTGTGTTCCATGAAGATCGATCTAGCCTTCGTATCATTCTGGTTAATATTTATAATGGACCGATAAATTCAACTATATTTTGTAATGGAATTTTCTTTTTTTTTTAAAAAAAAAAGAACGCTTTTAATACATTTTAAAATATATAAATATTATTACTAAAGAAAATACTACATAAGCATATTTTTCCAACGTGATCGCACGGCTGATACAGGTTTATCGCCTTATAGACATGTATGTAGACATTGGCTGCAATAATGTAACATCGGCTGAATATAGCTTTGTTTATTTAATGCATCCTGTAATCTTACAAGTATATTGAAGCATACAATTATATCTGCCATATATACAGCTACCATATATTATACAAACATATATACAATAACAAATTAAAGAAGATAATAATTTTTTTAACTTTTATGATTTTTTTTGCCTACACGGAGAGAAGTAAACATTTCATTTTGTTTTTTGACTATTTACTTCCATCAATTATACTGCATTTATTAATATCTCATGTGTGACTGAACTACTATCCATATTTCAGTCAAAGGTGGTATACTAATTATCAATATATCATTTCTTTGGTCTAATTTATCTAATATATCATCAAATAACGTTTCAATGAAACATTTATATCTCTCTCAGTGAACACAGTGCATAACAGTAGCCCACGTACACATATTCTGACGTTTGTATTTGCTTACTTTTGGCACACTGACAGCGCCCAAAAAGGAATGAGTATAAGCTAGAGCAAACCATCAACTTTTCCCCCCTAATAATTAGTTCGAGCAGTCTTGACCGTATAGCCTTCCATAATACTACGAAATATTTAATTTTATACATACAATCTGTCACAGATTAAATTTCTTTTCGAAAATATCAAAGAAAAATTATCATGAAAAATAGTAGATCACGCTGCTTCTAAGGAGGAAAAAACTTGGACAGTCCAAAACTTGAGTAAATCGATACCCGAGCCGAAAGCGAGGGTGGAAAAACACGAGGTCTGAGCTGGACAATTTTACTCCCGAATAGGTAGCGAATAATATTTTTCCTCGTACCAGTGCTGAAAATATACATTTCTTTCCTGGGCGCCAGGAGAGAATGTGGCACTTCCGGTGCAGGTATGAGGAAAAATACTTTAAACTCAAAACAAAATTCAATTAAATCAAGAAATATGGATACATACATAAATTTTAAGTTTACTCTACATAAACATTTTTCCCTCATGCGTAATGACCAAAATGTAATGAAAATGTTGTAATTAATTATTCATTATGTAATACAATCAGAATTGTTTGATAGATGCGCCAATGCGCGTGATCTGGTTTCCGCTCTCTACTGCGCTTCGTGTATTCTGTTTACAATAATAATTTTCGCAATAATATATTTATACTCTCACTGCCTTCGCGAAATAAACAATTTTAAATACAAACTCGAGCTCGATCAAAACAAACATTCGGTCTGCAATGAGAACTATTGTCGCCCTATGCTTAGCAGGTTGTTATTTCCTAAAACTGCTTCAACAGATTTTATTATGCCAATGGAATCAACTGATGGAACACCCATATCTATCTATAGTATCTTTATGAGTACCTATATAAAATAAAAACAATAGTTTGGAAAAAATAGTCAATCGTATCACAAATGTCAGCAGAAACTACTTTTTTCCAATTTTAGAAAATGCCAACAGACAATTTTGAAAGTGTAGAGTACGTTTAATGCTAGATTTGTTATTTTTTTTTATTAATATTTTCATGCCGAATAGGCGAAAAAATATCCGAGAGTGTGAAAATTGATTTTCAAGTGACAATATTGAGATGAGCTTGTTTGTATGTTTTCAGCTATGAACGATTACTCAGACGTGCCAAAATGGAGGACCTAACAGAGGTCTCAGGAATTGGCTGCCTCTATCAGAGCGGAGTGGATCGCCAGGGACGACCTGTCGTTGTTTTTTTGGGCAAGTGGTTCCCAGCTAATAACCTTAACCTCGATAAGGTAAGACAATTAACCTGTACATTTCAAAATAAATATTTAATTAATGATAAAGGTAGTGTTTTATTCCAAGCCACGTTCACCAAACAAATGGTATATATATAAACATTAGCATATTTTTATGATTTATCACATTGGCGTACAGTTTTGTACTATATCATTGACATTTTCATTGCTTTGAATCGATCATTCCGACAGCGCTTGAAGTTTTCTCGCCAAATATGTAATGTCGGTATACCCTTCATCGACGACCAATAACAAATCAATAATCAGGACGATTAGTTTTGAAAGCAAGCTGTTCAAAAGGAGCATGGTAGATCGTTATCTCGCGAATATGAAATCGTATATTCAAGGCTATAGAAATTAACGGCTACGTTAAAATCACGTGGCTTATAAGGTCACAGCAAGAGTGCAGAGCTCTCACGATATAAGTGAAAAATGCCGCTGCGAAATTATATTGCTGTATACTGCGTAAAAAAACCTCACGAAAATAAAAAAGTTTTTTTTTTTCAAATTTAGGTCGAGCTCACTTGCTATAGTGCGGAAAAATATACAGCAAAGACATGTTGAATAAAAGAGACGGACGTTGAGTGCTCGTTGATCCTCTAGTTAAACTTGAAGAATCTCACAGTGTAGCTACAGAGATACGAGATGGAAACAAGTTTCCTACATTATCGACGTTACGTTTGTGACTATCACAATAAATATATCTTTCAAATCTAATGCATATTTAGTAAAATAGATGACACGCCGCTTTTTTAAAATTTTATTTTATTAAATTATTATTTAACAATTAGGATGTTTAGAGTTCATATAAGTCTGATGGCTCGTGTTAAATGAATCACAACAAACATACGAGTAAACACACGTAAAACATGTGATAAACATCTGAAAGATCAACACGAACTGTCTTTCAATATAATTTTAGTATATTGCGCTTTGAGATACATTAGAGTTTCCCGTTATGCTTTTCACTTTTTTGGTATATCACATTATATAAATTCATATTCCATTTCTTTTACGTACGTTTTAAAATCATTTTTATAATTCATCCATTTCATTTTGCTCTATTGACAAAAACCAATCTTTATATCTAATTTTTTATGATAAATTAGTTGTATGACTTGTGATTTTTAAGAATTTCCTTTTTATAGAAATAATGATATAATTTGGCAAACAACTAATTACTGAAGGTATTGATAATATGAATGAAATTAAATTACAGATATAAAACATATTTTCTTGCAACGTTGATGAATTTGATAAATTTTAGAAATAAAAACAGTTTGTTCGACTATAAGACGTCTATTAACCCTCTTGCACGTGGAGAGTTAATTGTTTCAAGTATTTGCTTTACTTGCATTACTGTGTTAATTTGAACTTGCACGAGCTCTAACTTGTTTAATTATTAAATAATATAAAAGAAAATACATTTTCCTAGAAGAAAATAAAAGTGAAAAGAATAAACTATAATTTTGTATAAATACTTTCTTAGTATTAACTTTTAGAAGTTTAAAGAAGTTTATAATGATAATAGATAAAAAATAAACCTAAGAAATGAAAATAACATTAAAGAATATATGATTGATTTTTTATCCATTTTCAATCGTTTATGACTTTGTAGAAAAGTGAACGATCATTATTTCTTATTTTTGAAAAATAGTTCTAGGTCATTTATAAAATGTACCTATTAGCTAAATAATACTTTATATTAGTAGTAGTTCATAACTACAGAAATTTTGAGCGATAAGATGAACTGATTTAGCTTCTTCATAGATTATTATTATCAGGAAACGCGTCCTCAAGTTTTAGCCAAATTACTAATGCTGGTACTCTCCTCTGTAATACAATATTCACTATTATAATTGAATATAACTTCAATGAAAAAATTACAGTTGCAACTTCGATTCGCGATCGCAACTTTTAATGCATTATAAAAAATTACACCATCTCGAGAGGAGACAGCTTGGGATGGTTATACAGCGAGAAAACCAATAAGAGGTAGATCTGCTGCAAGTACAAAGAACGGTTCGGCGCAAGAGAGAAAGAGAGGTGAGAGCGTGTCGCGTTGGAAGTGCGAGAGAGAGAGAGAGAGAGAGAGAACCTCCCTGCTTCGCACGACGCGGCAGATCGATTTGCACAGGCCTGGAAATAGACCACGGCACAAGGCCAGTGTTGGCATGCCCATCATCTGCAAATTCTACACGTCGTCGACTAAACAGCAGCAAGCTTCTCGTACTCACTTACTTCTTCTCATCGTTCCGCTCCCCTTTCTCATTTTCTTCTTTATAAAGCTAAGTACCGAGGATTAGGTCGTTTGCAAGCTCTAGAACTGTACGAGTCTAGGTATGCCTGTATCGTTAAATACTTGGTCGATTAGGACTACAACGTAAAGGCCAGCTCGATTGGCTACTTAGTCACGAGCGGAAACTTTTTTTTCTTCCTCGAATCGATATTTAAAACAGCTGCACCCGGATAAGTTCAAATCGAAATCTAGTTATATTTTTAGGCTACGCAATTATTCCGATCCATTTCTCTTTTGCGTCGATAGTTTGGAAAGTTTCGACTAACTTTGAGTCCGAATATAAATACACGGTAGAGGATCAACCAGCTCGTTTCTTTACCGTGCACCCATTTACCCAATTTGTAAGCTAAAAGCTAGCGATAAATACAAGTAGAGTAGTCTGACACGTATAACAATTGTCGTCGTAAATATTTTAGTGCAATTATTGCGCTACCTCTAGTGCGAATACCGAACAGCGGAATTGAAGTAACTGCTGTTTCGTATTTAGTGCAGTTCATGCGCAAAAAAAATATACCAGGCAGCCCGCATTTCATTATCGTATAAGCTATTTTCAACTTTTGCTTCTTTATAGTGAAAGTTATCTTGATTGTGTTAGTGAAAATAAAAACTTCTTGGTAGAATTATCTAAGTATTTTTTTAATATTAAAGAATCAATGCCACTATACAGGAACGGCTCGACCAATTTCCAATTTCAGTATTTTACCGTTTTTGTGAGTATCTTGCCCAGAAATGAGACAAACGCTGCATGAAAGCTAAATACAAGAGCCGCCAATGATATAGCGATGCTGTTGTACCGACATTTATGCTAAAACATTTTCAATGCTGCACGACAGATTTTATTCACGATAGGCTCTATCGCGCACACGTCTGTTAACGTTATTCTGGTCAGAAATGTCGCTTACGATTCCACCAGGGTCAGTCACGAGCGAATCTCGATTCATTACAATGAATCCTTTGTACCACGATGTATCGCACATATAATATATGTTTTTCAAAATAATATTTAATCATTTTCATTGCTACATTCGCATCTGAGTCACATTTTTTTTACAGAATTATTTATATTTAACTTTTTTGAACATTAAGTATTGGTGCAAAACTCTGTATCTTGAAGACGGCTTTAAAAGAGTGTCAAACGTATTTTGTGCCGCGTTTTTCAATCTAACAACTACATTTTGCATATAGTGTAATTATTACGAAGTGTGATTCTCATAAAAAATGCACGTAAATTTTTATACTTGCAAATATTCTTCCATATTTTCGCACTATGACTCGTCAGTGATGAGTCACTTACAATTTCTGCTTCTTGATAGAATTTCATATTCTATCCACATTTCTTAAAATATTACAGCAACAAATTTTTCAAAAGATTTTCAAGTAGAGTTGCCCACGACGAACCCAGCGAATAAATTGGCCACCCGTATTTCTATACTAGTTCTTATAGTTTAAGACCCAACCTGTATCGATTTAAAAAAAAATACTATCTATAGCTGCATTAAAAAAAAACAACCACTGTACCGATTTGGAAATATCAGACCTTAATTTTTTGCGGCAAACTTTCTATCACTGTAAATTTCTAATTTGTATTTAGAGATTGAATTTTTTTTAAACATTTTTTTTTCTAAAATAAATTAAATAAGTAAAATATAGGAGTATTAAATTGAACGTTGGCTATCAAATAAAACATGCACTTTATTGAAATTATTACATCGTAAATTATAATGATATATATACTTTTCAGGCCTTATTGTACCTGATACAGTTATTGGATCCAATCGTTAAAGGAGATTACGTGATTGCCTACTTTCACACCTTGACAGTCAGTAGTAATTATCCAAGTCTACATTGGCTAAAAGAAGTTTACAACGTACTTCCTTACAAGTAAGCTACTTATTAAATTACTATAATGTAATTTTCAATGCATGATACTCATGAGAAATCTGGTCATGATCAATTTGTCTTATTTGATACAAATATAAATGCACAAATAAAAGCACAAATGGAATTTCCATTTCAAGTTTCTAGTAAATATCTCGACAAAAAAAGTAATATAAAAATGATAATTTTGATCATTTTCTGTTTTCAGATACAAGAAAAACTTGAAACAGTTTTATATCGTCCATCCTACATTTTGGACCAAGGTAGGTTGTACAAAATGCATTCAAATCAACATTGTTTTTTCGTTCGCACGAACATTGTATTTTTCTTTCTCACGATTCGCGTATCAGTGTGCATTTGCGTGGCCATCGTTACCGATGCCTACAATCACGTACATAAGTATACATATATAATTTTCTCCATTTTTTTCTGTTCTGTCCTTCGACTTGACCTTGAGTGACATAAAGAGATCACTTTGTGCGCACTTAGCTTTGCGTCTTAATCTCTGCCTCTTAATTTTACGAATCAAAAGGCAATTGCGAACAAACGATTTTCCAATTCCCCCATCATAAAAATACAATAATCACTTTCTTCAAATATCATACATCGAGCTCTATTCTTTTATAATATTTTGAAAAACATGTGCTTAAAGAAATGTACGGCAAATTATTTGGCATAATACACACACATATATATATATATATCATATATTTTTATTAATTTCAAGATGATGACTTGGTGGTTCACAACTTTTATGGCACCGGCAATCAAGCAGAAAGTTCACAGTCTGCCAGGAGTTGAATATCTGTACGAAGTTATGGCACCAGATCAACTTGAAATTCCTGCTTATATCACGGAATACGATATGACGGTATGTAAATAGTATTGATAAATAACTGAGTTAAAAAAACTTACATCTGTATGTAGAAAATACTCCTTGAGCCTTCATTACAAAATACTTAACATTATTTGCAATTTGAACCGATATTGTGCATAATTTTAAATATGCTAAAAACATTGTCTATGGTAGACTTGGTATATATTGTACATTGTAATTCTTTATAGTGAAATCAACATGAATGTTAGTTCCTATAATCTGTTGAAAATATTGTGCATCACACAAAAATTCACATATTAAAAGTGCTTTTAAGAATATTTTTTACCAATACATACATATATTTCCTAAGATTATATCTGAAGGGAACGTCACCTAACATCACACAATGTTGCCAGTATAAATAATATACTTCGCATGTATTATCAGTAAAAAGAAAAAAAGACCACTCTTCATATCTGAATACAGAATGAATCTCGCTTCATATTATTCATAAAAATCATTCTTGGTATGAACAATTTTAATATTTTCAAAACGTTGACTAATATGTTTCTATAAAATCCTTTAAAATCAAACATTAACTCTAGTAGATCAAATTGAGAGTTTTCTATTTCTGTCTTGAAGTACTATTGGTGCTTATAGACACCAAATTTGTACTCGCATATAGCTTCAAACTCAAAAGTTTTTCCAATATGTTTTCAGATAAATGGATTGAGGTACTACCAACCGGACCAATATTCACAGGCTTCTACGTAACTGCCGGCCGCAATCCTCGTCTAGGATGAAGCTGAAACAGCTCAGCGTGGGATATCTTCCTTGACCATCGCGCGCCTTGCGTACATTATCCCTCATCGACGTTCTCAGGTCGCAGGAATGATTATTATTGCCCACAATCAATGAACTAAAATGAATTCCAGCCGATCAATCGACGGTCAGTAGAGGCGCTCGAGCATACGCAGAAATCTGTCTCGTCGAGACAATCAGGCAGGTTTAAGGGTCAGAGGAAGAACAAAAGCTAAAAGCGTAAAACACTTATATACATAGACGAGGACATGGTTGTAGATGAAACTAACGCCGATCGTCGTCCCGCAGTAGTAAAGAGAAGGACAATGTAACGATAAAAAAAAAGTATAAGGGGCTAAGTGCCAAAGCAAATTTCCTATGTTAGAAATCGTGTGTGCGAGCGACGCCAAACTTCGATATAATATAATACCTTTAAGCGAATATCCTTAGTTCACAATGCTGCTAACCGAAGTAGGTGTTGAAACATTTTGGAACGAGATAGTTTTGTACCATCGTGAACGGATATATTCTTACGCAAGTTCCGAAGAGTCATTAACGCAAAGATCGAGAAGAAACTTTGCGATTTAACGAAATTGAAAATCTGCTAAATTTGCAGTGTAAATAATAGTTTTCGGTAATTGGCAATAGAAAGCAATTTATTCGTACTTATTTACTTACCAATTCACATTAGAAGCACAGTACAAGCAAAAAAATCATATTAAGAATACAGTGTTGCGACCAAAGGATTTCGCTTAAAAGAGAAATCACAAAGTGAAAAATGAAAAGACGAAACTGCCATCGATGGAAAGATGCTTTCCGAGAGAGCAGACTGCCTTTTATAGGACGTCAAAGTGGCCAATTCATTAGTTTTTTTTTTGTTATCAACTTCCCATCAGGTATATTTACAGATTTATTTTCGTCTTTCTACGATCCCCTTTTCTATATTTTTTTCGAAATTTGTACAATTTGGCACTTGGCTGCCTTTAACATTCCACTTGACGCTTAACAAAAATGGAAAACATTATAATTATGGGAAGTTTATCTGGTTGTTAGAGCTTTACTATTTCAAAGATAAAAATATATGGCGTGAATGAGCAATCGAAAGAGAGAGAACGTGCAATCGTATCGAGTTTCATTGTTACATATTCTGAAAAAATGGCCTAGAAAAGACTTTTCCTTAATAGGTTATTTTAATTTTTAAAGTAAAAATAATTCATTCATTGTTACATAATCTACTTTTACGCTTTTAAATAACTACTACGTTTATAGAAAGCTACAAATAATCGTTCAACAATGGATATATATTTGTAGTTTGTAAAAGTAAATATAGCAATCGCAGATTTCGATGTTTGTCGTGCGGTATATCGTCGTTGCCTATACACTAACGCCTCGAAACACATTTAAAACTCGCGTCAAAACGAATTGTCAAACTATACATTTCCAGATGAACATGATAAATTATTTTACTGCGAAATAAACGAATAAACCTCTATTCATTCATGCTTACTCAGTGTACCTACTTTCCGTAAGGACCAACCTCCGTTGCTCTTATTTTATTGATTTTATTTTTACATAATTTTCTCGTCGGTCATTATTTAAAAGACTGCACTTTTATTAATCAATTTATTAATTATTTTAACAGTTAATCATACATATTGTTTATAACAATTGTTTTATCAAAGTAATACAAATGGTCTACGTCTATATCTAGATACTCAGATGATCAAGTCTTAAACAGCTTGAAAAATACGTGACATTATTTTTTATTGAACTGAAAAAAAAAACGAAAAAAACTCGGACCCCATGACACTGTCTCTCTCTATCTAGCGAATTAGGGAAGCACTTCGATGTTGAATTCGTTTTGAACTTTTGAGAGTTTATGAAAACCGGTGTTTATAAAAAATGTATGAAAATTGAAAAAAAAAAAAATTCACTTGGATATGCCACGTCAAAGAAGGTGTTCGCATTTGCATAGATTGAGTATACGCAAAATACTATACTTATAGACTAAATAAAAAACTTAAGTTTCTTTTTCTAACAATGCTCAACTTCACGTTGAAAAATATCTTCAGCTTGAAGAAATAAAAATAAAAAGTCAAGTTTCTTCTTATGGCCGAATACGGTTATCTTTGCGACACTAGAGAAGAAAAAACTAACAAGCGTTGACCTTACATTAGTTTAGTTTAAATTATGAAATAAAAAAAAACAATCAGCGTACGATAGGTGTTAAGAAAATATAAAGATGAAATTATATGAGATATATATAAATATATACATATATCGATAAAGAAAAAAAGTCATAGTGAAAGACAAGGTTATATAACAGCAAGCCCTATTTTTTAAAACTGATAAAGCATAACTATTTAAGAAGAATGCGAGTGAATAGATTCGTTCAACTCACTCTACGAAACTATGTAAAAAAAAAGTGAATAAGAAAAAAGAAAGATCCGAGCGCTACAGATCATTTCAGTATTTTCGAAAAACGGATACTAGAGGTATGCAATAGTCAAAGATTAAGACACCGCGATGTATGTGGTTGCACGTGAATAAGAAGCTGAACAAATTTTACGTAGTTAAGCTGTAACAAGTATCAATTAAATTTTTACTTAGCAATAGCTTTTGAAATGATTACTAATTGCCGAAGTTCTATTAAGCGCCGGAAAGTTACATAAAGTTGAAAACTGTAATGCTAATTACTTTAGCGCACGAAGTCCGTAATAAGCGTATGCAACCATATCAGCCAATGATAAAAAAAAAACCAAGTAATGTAAATCAACACGGAAAAAAATCCTTCGAGGGATCTTTTCGATTAAAATTTCAATTTTTCACTTTTTGACTTGTTAAAAACTGCACTGAAAAATAACTAAAAGCGTAAATGCATCGTTAATGTTATTAAATAATAAAAAGAACTTAATATTAATGCGAAAAATTGTTTTAAAAAACTTAAATAATATAATAAAGTTATAATATACATATATATAACACTTCTGTGATTAGTTACGATTGAAAAATTATTGCTGAATAAAAATTATGTTGTTAATTATGCGTAATCGAGTTATCTAATTACGAGTGCTCATATCGCTCACATAACAGGAAAAAGAAATCTAATATACTTATTATGCGCAAGATGCCGAAATTCAACCCATGTGTAAATAATAGAGTTTATCGATATGCCGAAAAATTATATGCATATATATACATATAAATATGTATACGTATGTATATAAAGATTAAAAAAACTGTCTATAAACATGAAAATACTACAGACTCATACGTAAATCTTGCTCGGCAACCTAGATTGTTAGTATAGAGAAGGCTTAATTATAGATATTAAAGAAAATATATATATAAATATATAGATACATATGACAAAATTATAAAAAAGCAAATCATGGAGTCTATTATGAGCGTTGTTGCTTACGGAATAAAAAATATATAGTTAAAGAGGTGTCTGGTTATGAAATTGAGAGAAGAAAGCCTACAAAAATATGAAGGAAACAGTGAAGAAATCGGCATTTTGTAGTTCCGATCTGCTTGTAACTTTATTTTCTTATTATAAACGATATCGATTGTTGTTATTATACCGAGATTATCTATATTCGAGATTATAGATGGTGTAAACAGGATATTTTACTATATGAAACTTTGCTAATCCTAGATAGCATTAAATCGAGACATATTTTCATTATAAGCGAAGTAAGTGTATACGTGCTTTTCCCTGAAGTCTCAAAAAACGGTTTTATTAATTTTTATCATTTTTTAAAAGTTATCAATTATTTATGATTGATGATCAATTTCATCTTATGTGTTAGTTATGTTTTTAACTAAAATTAATTGCTTTTATATTTTAAAAAAGCAAGCGCTGCTCTAAAATTTCTATAAATAAATTTTATTAAACTTAGTATTTTAAATTTTTATAATGTATAATATTATCGCTAAGAAAAAAATGTTGCATTACTCTAAGGAGATGATTTAGTAACAACTTCAAATGAATATAGTTTTAATAATTAATAATAATATTACAATTATTTTTTAACTTTAATTTATTAAAACATTTGCATTACATTTTCTTTACATAATCATAAAGCGATACAAAAGATATTTTTTTGTGGCTTCAGAGAATTTTTCAAGTCAAATAGCCTCATGTTAAACGGTGGTGAAGAGTGTCCACTTCAATGAAATGAGCGATGATTCTTCGGTCAACGTATTTTCTGCGAAGTAACTTTGCTAAGGGCCATTTTCTCTATACTGTTTATACTTTTTTCTTTACTTCTTCAACTCCTATTATATAATATGCAAATACTTGCGATTTTCCTTTTGTACTTTAGACACACTTTAACAAGTATACACAAGTGTTTTACCGTCTCCACCCCCGTCAGAGTATTCTAAAGTGGAGTATCGATCGATGTTACATATACTTTAATAATAAGGATTCGCAAAAATCGTAATATTTTTTGCAAGGACACGCTTCATTTGCCGATGGCATAGAATTACTGATTAATAAAAAAAAAAGGTGAAAAAAATATGTAAATCAATATTATATATGCGTGCCTCCTGCGTAGTTTCGGCTTCGGCAATCGGTTTTGTTATTCTCGTTTAAAAAAAAGAACTATGGGATTCACTCGTTATAGAATGTAGAAAACTATCGCGAAAGCATCGTTAGGAATAAAAAAAAAGTAATTATGTAAGTGTAAATTATATTGTTATTTGGCTCTGTGCGCCATTGGTAGTTTAAAAAGGCGAGCCGATTGGTGGAGCCGTCCGGAGGCATTTACCCCCCCCCCCCCCTTATGATAAGAAGAGCAATAAATTTAAGAGCTTCGCCACATTATTATTATCCATCGAGGTCACTCGACATTGTTAAAGATTTTTAGCGATCGATCACATTATGAATAAATTGACCAATACATTCGTTTTATATTGTTGTTTTATTTTCTACTTTAAATGAACCCATTACTTCAACACATATTAAGAAAACCATATTGTATCATTTCCATTGTATTTGTACAAAATAGTAATTTTGATAATACAATAGTTACACCACTTCATCGATAAGAAATGATATACGTAAAATAATGTATATACCTGAAAATGAATTTGGTGACTAAGAAATATTCTGAAAAGATTACAACGTAGTTTTCTCAATATAATATAATTTTATGAACGATATTTCAATATTTAGTTTTTTATAATAATTTTTATTTTGATACTATGGTACTGAATTTCTTTTTTGAAAATTTGGCGTACACGGCCATCAGCTTATCCGCTAACTAATGGATTACCTTATTAAGAACATATCTAGATTGTTGAATCGTTACCAAATTTTGCAAAGCCAATCCAAAAAATTGAGTATACCTTTGTATTTTTTAGAAAAAAATAAAAATCTGTTTTGCGACAAATATAGCTGGATTAAAATGACAAAACCAGTGTCAATCGGTTCTTTAGAAAATTGTGTTACTTATATAAGTAAATACCTTTATCATTAAATAATTAAATATTTTATTGATTAGAAATCCATATTCATCTGCGCATGCTCTACAACTACAGGCGCAGGCCGCGCAGCGTAGGGTTACGCAGGCCACAGATGGCGCGGTAATTTGAATATGAATTTCCCGTTAAATTAAAACCCGCGCATACGAATACAGGTACACTATATGCATTTGAAAATATTATATTTACAGAACTTGTAACATATATTACAGTTTTAAAAGAAATTATAGACGTGAAGAAGTTATAACTGCCGAAACGAAGTTTCATTGACAAAATTAAATAGACTCATTAAGTTAACCAGATATATGAGTGATCTACAAAATTTTAAGATATATACAGAATTTGTTACATAAAAATGCAATAAAACTTAATTTACAAAATAATTTTAAAGATTTAGCATCAGATTTGTAATTAATGATCACAAAGACCAATTAATTACGTACACTTCTGGCGTATGTTACGACAGAATTCCATTTCAGAATAAATAGTATCAAAACCAAAACTATTTATTTCAGCTGAATGAAAATTGCAATTGCTTTTGCTTTTGAATGTGATCATAAATCTTTTTAAAAATTCTTTTTACAAAAATGTAAAAGTTACCTTCAACTGATGCGTACTTTTAATGCCTCAGATGAACTGTATATGCATGAGAACATCCAGCAAAAAACGGTCATCGGGTGCGCGCGGTGCATTTCTCGTATAAAATGTGCATTTTCCAACTCGCTCATAAACGAACCGTAATGTTCCCAGCAAAAAAGATTTTTTGTCGCTCTTTCTGTTGATATGACTATTTTTTCTTCATGTAGCTTTTTCTCGGACAAAAAATTGTATCAAATCATTGAAGCAAGTTTTCAAGGAAACTTCGTTTTTTTTTTATTCGGAAGTACAACTCTTATACTACAAGTGCCTATAAAATTTCAAATTGGAGAGTCCCCGAGTAATAAACTAGAAAGATGCCACGAAGCCGCGCCAAGTCGTACACACTATTCGTGCTACGCCTGGATTTGTTTTTATATATGTATCATAATATACATTTATATAGTATTTTATTCTTAAAATTTATCATTCTATAACCAAAATAAGTTTGTTTTTTAAAAACTATATTTTTGATAAGCACATTTTCATTTTTTATCAGGTTCTTTTAATTTTCTTATTGCTGGATGTGTTTAGGTGAATAGGTCGTTTCACATTATTTCCTTTCTTTTTGATCTTTTTTTTTATTTAATTTGTTTGGTCGATGGCTGGATACAATTCGACCGTTTCTGATACCGAAAACGATTTTACTTCTAGTCTTTTAATACGCGAACAAGGTTTCACATATTCAAATTTAGAGAGTGGTTGTGCGAATCGTTGCTTTAATTTTTTGAAAGTTAATAAATATTTATTTTTCGATGAAAACATTTGCTTATAAATATTAAATGAGTAGAATTCTTGACTTCTACAATCTCTCAAATTGAAGGTCGCATTCTCAGTATTTTGATTTGATGTTTTAAAACATTTTTTGCACATTTAACTTCAATAGCGGTTATTTTAAGAAAATCGAGCCATTGGTAATTGGAAATACTGCTTCTAGACCACTTATGTTTAAATACCAGAAATTACTTCCCAAAGTTTGAGTAAAATCACTTTGCTTGAGTAGACGATTTTGGAAAAACCTGTATGGGAAGAAAAGGCACGTCTGGCATCTTAACTGTAGAATTAGATTAGATATATTAGTATTTTGGATTTTCTAACGAGTTCAAAAATTGGAATAATTAGACAACGACGTCGAGAGATAGAATCGATAATTTAATAATATATTATATACCTGCAGTATAAGAAGTGAATACAAACGTCTCATCGATCGAAGCAGGTATGTACTAAAAAATTCTGACAAGAAGTAAATTGTATTCGAAAGTTTCGGAAGATAAGATAAGTGGGAATAACTTCTACTCCAAACTAATTGCGTTGAGCGCGGACCGTAGTGAACTGACTCAGTGCGACAGATTATATACTAAATGTTTCGATGTGATAATCTTCAGTATATATTCTCGCGTACTCATAGTGACACGTCTCCGAGAATCGCAGTATTTCTCTCTTGACTGTCTATCAGTCTGTGTCATACGCGGAGTTTATTTGCTAGTGCTAGTGAAACATTTAATGGAAATTTTGTGCCTTTGTGAATCGATGCCTTGTTTCTAGTTCATTGTTTCAGACATTGTAAGTATTTATTTTTATTGCAGCTTCACAATTTTATAAATACAAATTTTTAGTAAATTAGTAAATTAGTTTTCATTAAAAGATATCAATGGAAATAATAATGGAACATTTGAAAGCAAAATATTTATTATTCATTCATAAAACTACAAGTACTTGAATGAAATAAAACAAAATTTTCTGAGAAATATAAAGATTAGATAGTCATATATATGATAATTACGCGCCTTATTATTTCGATTATGAAATAGTTTATATTTTTTGATTGTTCACAACTATTGATGACTAGAATATACGCTGTTTTCAATAGCATTATCTAACATTTTTCGGTAGTCATCATAATTGGTTGATATCTGTTAATAGCAATTGAAATGATAACCACAGAACAGATTATAAGTATTACATTCTCGAATCCTCAGTTGTTTTACCTAGTGTTCTTTATCAAAAAGAAATTATGACTGAAAACTGGATGGAAACCATAATATATAAGATCTTCTCTTCAAAGCTTCTCTTCGAACAAATAATTTGCCGTTAATAGTAAAAAGTTTTTAAAATAATTCTGCAAAAAGTTACAACAACAAAAACGCGGTACGTACCTTAAATGTAAAATACATCATAGTAACAAGGTGGACCGAAGCTAACGTAACAAAAAAAAGGCCCGAAATAAAGTAAAAGGCTCGTAATTTTATCTCGTGGATAAGAGACATGGTGGTATATATTTTTAGCGCGCGGAAGCAGGGAGAAAGACATAGAGCAGTGAGCGGTCGGCAGGAACGGAGCATCGGCAACAACGTTCGCTCCTCCGGTCAACGTAAATATCAGATGAGTTCATTTTGAGGTTTTGGACGAGAAGTCGAAAGTTATGAAGCTCCTCGGCGTGGAGTTTGCACCTCTAAATGTGCCCTTGGAGCGCAGACTACAAACCCTGGCGGCGGCTGCCTGGTTCTTCGTCAGTGCATTCGGTGGACCTCTCTCCTGGTGCATCACTCTGATCGTTTTGATATTTGGCTGCCAGACCTTGAGGCTGCTTATGATCGCCTACCTTCTCTTCGCCTACTACGACCGAGATACGCGTCTATGTGGTGGTAGAAGGTATTTCTCTATCTTATTATTTTTAATTATTTTTATCTTCCACCACTCCCACCTACTCCACTTTCTTATAAACGCATTGATCTAATGGGAGCGCTTAAAATCAACTAAATTCCAACTAAAATCCAGCTCGGATGACAGCCTCTGATGTACTTTCAAGGCCAACGTTTTATACTCGACATCTCGATAATTACAAGAGCAACAATGATTTGCACTTTTAACATTATCTAACAGAAAGAAGGAAGATAAGATAAACTTGTATCCAGAAACTGCACCTAGTACATTCACTTTGTCGTAAGCCGGTGCATGAGAATCACTGATCAACAATCTAGGACGTCAATGTCTTGTTATTAGTTGCGCGAATGAAAAACTTAAGTGTCAAAGGCCTCACATAAATCTAAAAACCATGGCTTTAATGATAAATCAAATATGGAATGATGACACTTTTTAATTGTAGTATATAAAAAATGTTGGGTCTAGAAAGTACTTCCTATTTTTAGAAAAATAACTTGTTTCTTTTTTAAACTTAGAAACAAGATAATCTGCATTCGTTACACTTAATGAATAATTTACATACCATTTATAATATATATCGATATTGATAAAATTAAATTAAAGTAAAGTTGATAATCCAAGAGATTTATAACATAGTATAGCAATGATAGTAACTATATCGTACTTTTTGTTTCAATTAATTACAAAATCATAGATATATTTAATTTAACACAGTGTTCAATTTTAATTGCTTGACTGAAGATTTTTTTTTTTTTTAAAAACTATTTCCTAATTATATGCATAAATTATATGTTTTTTTTGTACATTTCTTACAGCAAATGGATGTATTTAAAATTTAGAAATCTTCGATGGTGGCGCTATTTCTGTGATTACTTTCCTATTAAAATAGTTAAGACCGTAGATTTAGATCCATCAAGAAACTATTTATTCTGCTCATTTCCTCATGGACTTCTTGCAACTGGAGTAACCGGTGCTTTTGCAACAAATGGCGCTGATTGTGCTAAAATATTTCCTGGCTTAGACTTCAGAGTTTTAACTCTCGATCAACATTTTCAAACGCCATTGTTCAGAGAATACGTACTTAGTTTTGGTTAGTAATATATTCTATTAATATTTGTATGTAGTACATTAATTATTCTGCAATTTTTAACATACAATTGACAGATATTAGAGAAGAAAAACTTATTTGGAAATATTTTAATCGAAATAAATAAAAAAAACAGGTGTTTGTAGTTGTGACGCAAGAAGCATAAACCATCTTTTGTCGACAAAAACAACGGACAATGATGGTCCTACCGAAAGTCCAGTGTCTGGCCGAGCAGTTATACTTATCGTAGGCGGTGCTGCAGAGGCATTCAAATGCAAGCCGCACACGTATAATATTCTTCTTAAACGCAGAAAGGGATTTGTCAGAATTGCACTTAAGAATGGGTACGTTAAACATTTTTTTGGCATTTGTGATAATTAAAAATAACGGATATCAAATCATTAATTATCTAAATGCCAATGTTGATAATATTACGTAATTATCTGTAAGTGTGATAAGAGTTTTGATTATTTTTATAGAGTACCTCTTGTACCTTTGTTCTCATTCGGAGAGACTGATCTTTACGATCAGTTACATAATCCAGAAGGATCCAAGATAAGAAAAATTCAAGAATTTATTAAAAGAGTAACAGGAATCGCACCCATTATACCGCTTGGTCGAGGTTTCTTTCAGTACTCTTTTGGCATTGTACCTAACAGAAAACCAATTCACATAGTTGGTAAGTTAATAGAACGTATGTATCTAATTATTCTGTGATATTAAATATATTAATATTTAAAATTAATTCCTTTTTATAGTTGGAGAACCTTTGGAAATTCCAAAAATAGAAGAACCAACTAAAGAACAAGTTGATGAGTATCATGCTAAGTTCACGGAAAAACTTGTTGATTTGTTTGAAACGCACAAAAGTAAATACTTAGAGGACCATAAAAACATTTCCCTTATCTTAGAAGATTAATAATAATATGAATAAAATTAGGTTCACTTATGACATACTATAAGCTCTTCTAAGCTTTTCTAAGATAATGTACATAAATAAATATCATCTTTACAGGAATTGATCAGATGTATATATGTATATACATACTATATTATACTAAAGTACTTAAGATATTCATGTGTAATAGTTTAAACAAATTATTAAAAGATAATATATATTTCTAAAAATTATTGCTTAAGTAACAATCAAAATAGCATACATTTTAAAATATAGATGATAGAAAGTTGTGAAATCATGTATCAGATAGTCAGGTACTTTTTTTCATTTTCATTTAAACATCTTTTATATTTTATATGATTGTTATTTGTAACATAATTTTTAAAAATGTATTAGATTTATCTAATTGAATGATTAAAGAAAACATGTTTGAAAAAATTAAAAATATTTTATTTAATAGAAAAATTTTTGTTAACGGTATGAAGGAATGTATTAAATATGTAATTAATTAATAATATGAACAAATAATTGTGTAATATTCTCATTAATGCATTAAACAATATTGGTAAGGTTAGGAAAAAAACATACTTGCCTATATAATGATGTTTGAAAATATTTTTTTGATAGATTTCAGAACTTTTTAACCCTTTAACTGCCGGAATGATTAGTCTTATGAGATTTTTTTTAAGCTTCATAGTAAAGATTCTTTGCCATCATCGACAGTTAACAGATTAAGAGACTGAAATATATAATAATGAGTATAGAATTAAATAATTTTTCTAATACCGATTATAGTCAGTAAATGTAACAGTTAATTTTTATATGAATACATTGTATAGATTATATTTGTCTTCCATCCAATTCTGTACTTTTTTTTTATAAGCTCCTCCGTTTCCCTTCCTTGTGTCTTATTATATAATTTCCTATATGGAAAGATGAATACCATGACTCAAGATTAAAACTACAAAGGATACTAGTAGGGAAAGTGGGCTCGGTCAAATTGGCTGAAAATGTAGTATAATGTAGTTTATGATGTCTTGATCAAAAGTCTCTCTGGGCACAAAGTCCAACAATGACCAGTTTACATTGTACAGTATATCTATATAAAATCTTTTAATCCTTGATATATCGAAAACTATCCATTTTTGGACTTTTTTGCCATTGACACTTGAAAATAGAGTAGTACATGACTTCCTGATTAAAAGTGTCAATGACCACAAAGTCCAAAAATGGATAGTTTCAGATATATTAAAGATTAAAAGATTTTACATAGATAATATACTATGCAATGTAAAATCGAATGTTTGACTCTCTGTATCTCGAAAACTGATCATTGTTGGACTTTATGCCCAGGAAGACTGTTGATCAAGATATCATAAACTGCATTATACTACATTTTCAGCCAATTTGATCGGGACCACTTACCCTACTAGTGTGTGCAGTGTCATTTACCCTACAAAATGATTTCTTAATTTGAGAAAAAACTTCTTAAAATAAGAATATACTTATCTTTACAACGATATCTTAATTCCCGCGTACAAATATTACACGAGATCTTATATGGCTTTATGTACAAATTAATCAATGTAAAAAATGCACCAATAAGTGAAAAAGTATATGCAATGGCTTCATTATTCTGAACGTAACCGAAATCTTCACTGACCAATTAGTTGCGCTATATACCTAATACTAGTACAGCCGACGAGCTTTGAACTGTTTCACGTATGCGCAGAAAAGTTCTCTTTACAGCGTCGTATTAAAAACTGCTATTATCTAATTGATTATTAAGTACTATCTTATTGAGTAGAAAAATCTGCTTGCAACATTTGCTATTAAATCAGAAAGTATATTTATTCTATCCATTGTTTTAAGAGAAAACTCCAATGAATAAACTGTATACATAGTAAAAAATATAAATGATTACATTTACTCTAAGTATTACTTATCATTACATATCGTTAAAGCAGTTACAGTGGCTACAATAACCGTTCCTGCGCAAACTGCAGCTCTTTTGAGTACCTGAAAAAAAAAATAATACAGATAACAGCAAATTTCCATGACGATTAAAAAATTTCAAATCATGAATCACATTACCTTATCCTGCCAAGCTTTATTAGTGATGCAATCCCGATATCTCATTCTCGAGAATGTAACTGTATTGTACAACGGAATCCACTTATTAGGAAATAACCAATTTAATGCTGTATCCAGATATTTGCGAGCAATAAAAGATTTATTCATCACCAATTCGCGCATCTATCAAAATCATATACATGTGAGATGTAACTTATTTCCACTATCAATTACACCTAATTTATGTTTTTATTTGCGTTGAAAATTAAAAATCGGTAATAAAATACTAAAAAATGCATTAAAGTAGTTCTAATCGATTCAATTATACCTACGTGGTATTTGTTAAGTTCCAATGTTGGTATTGTGGAAGCTCAATGAATCTTGAGCAATGCCAAAATTGTGCACTAAGAGTCCAAGGGCTCTGAAGTTTTAAAATCGAAAGCTGGTACAATTGTCTCTCGAGACTGGATCTGTAAAAGGGTTATATATCTCACAAAGAGAGTTCACACCCTCAGATTTTTCTCTGGTGAAAAATATAAATAGGTGCCTCGACGGCAATTCCAATGGACCTTAACATTTAATTAAAATATATGAGTGCATATACAATGTAGAGAATACTCGAATAAAGAATTCAAAAATATAGATGATAAGCTTTCATTTGTATTTTAAAACCAGTAATTAATACTTGTCATTCAAAAGTTAAAAGGGATCGCAAATGTGCCTTAAAATCTAGTTTATTTTAGTTTGAAAGTTCGTTAAAAATGATATTCACTTAGTTTTAGATCGATCATAACTTCTTGAATGAAAAGTGCTAATTATTCGTTCTATAATGCAGATGAAAGCATTTTATTTATACTTTGAATTTCTTCTTATAACATTTTCTACGATGTGTATTGGCCTTGCGATAAAGATTTAACTTCAGCAATGACTTTTTATGTATATCGATTAAATGAACCATAAGACCCCTAGGGTCCACTGGAACTAATGCCTAGACACGTATCTTATATCTTTTGCCGAAGAATGTCTCTGAAAAGTTTCAGCCTAAGTTGTGACCTTAAAAATTGTAAAAGTTGTAATTTGATATTGAGTTTGGAACTGCTATAGTTTCATCTTTAAGGCATGAACGTACATATTTCACACTATAAGATTAAGTTCAAACTGTCTATAAACTCTTAAAGTAAAGTCTTGAAGACTTGATATCGTCCAAGGGTCAAGATTCGTATTAATTTAGTGCCATCTATCAATAAATTTTCGTAATACCAACACTGGAACTCTCAAGGATCACAATTTTTTTACCTATATAATTTCCCTTAGAAATAATTTTTTTCCATAGTCAAAATGTCGGAATTATTAGATCGAATTACCTCAACATAATTGTACATGGCCAAATCGCAAATAGCATGGCAGTCGTCACAGCGTGCTTCAGAAAAGCGTGGAAGAACCTCTTCTAAGTCATCGTTACAAATGTCCATTAAATGATCCAAAAGCAAAACATCCTCAAAGCCCTGAAAATATTATTTATAAGTGAATATTAATAATTTGACGTAAACCTTAATAATAATAAAACGTCATGATTTTCTCAAATATCAAAAAGCATCTTTACCTAATTTGATACAATTTGTAAAATATGTTACTGATATGATTCTAGTTACATAAATTATATTTTTGTATGGTACAATGTGATGCATTGGAGAATTTACTATAATTATTTTATTTGACTTAGTAGTTCTTCATTTACTTACAGCGTTCATTCCTTGTGCATAGAAGGGAACCATAGCATGTGCAGCATCGCCAATGATGAGTGCCCTACTTCCCACATGGTAAGGTTTACACTAAAAATGACGGCAAATTGAGAAAGATGAAAACTTAAACATAAAATTGAAAAGATCTGAATAGTACCTTGATTGAGAGAAGTGTTTTAGGAGTCGTATGGAAAAAATCCTCCACTAATTTCTTCTCGCCAATAAGTTGAAGTGCGTCTGGAAACTGCTGGCGATAAAACTGTAATAGGTGCTCAGGTGTATCGAGAGCTTCAAGAGTTTTAAATGGTGCAAAAATGTTTCCAGTAAATGTGTGATCATCATTTGGTAACGCTATCATCATGAATTCACCGCGAGGCCAAATGTGCAGATGTTCACCACTCATTATGTACTTAAAAAAGATTGATTTATATATATTATGTAAATCAATTGTATTAATTAATTAATTTATTAATTTATTGTATGCATTATTTATACATGTGCTTCTCTTAAATTCATAATTTAAGTTTCTGAATTTTTATTAGATGTAACTTTATCAGTTTCAATTTTTTTCTATTTCAATTTCTCAAAAATGCACATTATTTAAATTGAATTATTAATTAGAAATACAATGTTAAAATACAATAAATTATGTCCAACAAGACTTTTTATCTTATACCTTGGCTATTTAAAAGTTTTATTTTAACCCAAATATATGATTACTAATTTTTTAAGTTTGCATAATCAATTAATTAAACTTTAATTACCTGATTATCCTTGCCTGCGGGATAAGAAACTTCAACGTATCCATGGTCAATGTATGATTGACTGCAATTAAATCTTGGCCTTTTTGACATCAACCTCCTCACAAGGGAATAAGCTCCATCAGTTCCAATGATTAAATCAGATCCACTATCAATAGTTTCTTTAGTTCTCGTGCTTAAAAAATAAAATAATTTATCTATGGCCTATTCTTTATGGATTCAACGAACAAAAAGAATCGACCTCTTTGATTTTTTTCAAACTTTGGGACGTTAATCTACTTTGAATTTCATGAGGCACGTGTTTTTTCATTTTTCTGAAAAAACATTTTTGGAGCTCTGTGTCGCCATATCAAAATTTACATCGTAACCGCGTTATTCCGAAAATGAAAATGCACCTTTTTTTCAAGTGGCCGTCATTTTGGTCCAAATCACCCTATCCCAATCTTAACGTTTTATTGAAAATATGCAAAATTTTAACAGCTTTCACCTGTTCTTTTTAAAATTCAAATTGATTGGAAACTTTCTGAGATAAATGGGAAAAACAGAAAACAAAATCATATTGGTAAAGTATTGGTATACGATATATTCACTATATTTACCTAAATTAAAGTAATTATGGGATTGCGTATCTTATAATTATTATATATAATACCTACAAATATACTCTCAATAGAAGAATAAAATCCAAGCTGCGTATGTATAAAAATTAAATTTAAATTATTGATATGAGTATTTGCACTGTTTCTTGCGGGTGAGTCTCGATGAGTACAATAATTGTAGAAGTATAGCACTGCTTGTGAACTTGTAATAGTGCAACGTGAATCAAAATTATTACAAATATAAATATCAAAAACAGTCGCATGTTCGTAAAAGACTATAATAATATACTTAATCGATAATTAAGTAAAAGAATGCTTTAAGTACTTAACAGATTTAAAATGTGCCGAACTAGCCAAATAAAAAAAATTGTTTTTGTAAATAGAATATAGTGGAACGATATACCATGGTAAGTGACTTAGATTTTAGTAATTATCAGTCAAAACAAAAACATTCTAAAAAATGAAAAATTCTCATTTAAATAACATGGGAAAAGTAGGTGCGCGGTGTCACGTGAAATTCTAATATACAGAACTCTCCAGAGTAGAAAACTTGTTTTTTTTTTTTATGCCAAAGGATCGATATCAAACTGACAATCCCATATTAAAAAAACTTGGTAAATAACGGACACCCTATAGTCAGATTATACATAACGCACATGAGACTTAAAAGTGTAGAAACAACCATTGTCTTTACGAGGTCGTATAACCCAAGAACGGAGCAAGATGGTATATTGCTACTTAACTAAAAAATAGCTTATTTTGCCTTGAAAAACATATTCAAATTTGGTGAAAATCGAAGGTGGGATTTTTGAGAAAATCAATTTTGAAAATAAACGATTTCTTTCTGTTTTTCCCATTTATCTCAAAAAGTTTCCAAGCAATTTGAATTTTAAAAAGAACAGATCAAAGCTGATAAAATTCTGAACATTTTCAAAAATAAAACGTTAAGATAGGGTGATTTGGGCCAAAATGACGGTCACATGAAAAAAAAGAGAAATGAAAAAACACGGGACTCATAAAATTCAAAGTAGATTAACATCCCAAAGCTTGAAAAAAATCAAAGAGGTGGGTTTTTTTGTTCGTTGAATCCATATGGAATGGACCCTATATTAAGTATAAGTGAATATATTAAAATTCAACTATCCTGATAGAAATTTATCTAGTGTTATCAAGGCGCTCCGCTTATTATTCGGGGTCTTGCTAAATAAGCTAGGCGCCCTGATAAAACTAGAATCGTTAAAACAAAAATTAAATTTTCATGCCCAAACTAATCTTCTTTGTTTCGATGCCAATGGAGGATATTAAAATTATATTGTTAATAAAAGTGAATGCGCATTTTAAACTTCGAAACTTCGTGTTATTTATAATGTAGAAAGAAATGAAAAGTGTAATAATAAAACACAGTTTTGTCTAAATATACGTATTTTTTTCTTTAAAAGATAGAAATTGACTTACTGATAAAATTTCAGCAATCCTTTATCAAGATCAGCATCAATTAGTTTATGATTGAAAAATAAGCTGACGTTTGGATATTTCTCAGCAGCTAAAATTATATTATAAAATTTAAAAATTTAATTCTCGTGAAAAATATTTTGTATCTATGATTATGACATTATTTACAGCTTTATATTTTCTTTACTGTAATTGAAATTCAACGTGAATATTCCATAAGAGTTTGAAAATCCACGTGAATTTTCCTTTACAATCTGAGAATTCACTATATGTCAATCCTTCACGAATATTCCGTAAAACCTCCAGAAATCGTACAACAGTCCTACAAGAATTCGAGTCTGAAATCCTGCAAATTATTCGCAAGTCCAACAGGAATCTTTCAGAGATCTTTCAGAAATCCTGCAGGAGGCCCTGTAGGGTTCCTGTAGGATTGGCAGAATTCCTGCTGAAAAAAGCAACGACATTCATACAGGATTTCTTGCAGGATTTTTTCGTAAAGGAAAATTAGTGATTAAAAGTATGTAGAAATCTGACATAAAAATTTAGGTCAATTTTTAGGTCACCTTTTTTATAACGGTATACTGATACATCATATATTATTTCAACATTTACGTAAAAGTATAAGTATTATCTCGTCTGATTTCATATTGCTAACTGTGAAGAGATTTTGTGAAATTAATGTATTATCGTATTACATTTTAAGTCATATGCGATATTCGCGAAAAAAAGTTTTCCACTCACGTAAGATTAAAGCAGGTGTATCCGCAATGATAACCTAGAACTTGTTCTTGAAATTAATTTTTTAAGGTGTATTGTAATACTTCAGATATATTTATACTGTAACATTTCAAAACTGTTACTTAGGAATATAGTCATTTTCTTATTACAAAAAGAAGAGATGATTTTAGTACTGTTATACCATTTTTCTGAAATATTACATGCTAGCTGTGTATTTTGTTTTTGTGCAATTAATAAACTTTTATTAAATCAACTAACGGTGAACACATTGATTTATGTGTATAGTTCTTGCTCTAAATGCAGGGACAAAATCTTTCTAGTATCTGCGCACCATATATTCTTTACGAGGGACACATGATACTTGGATATTTCTGCGGCTTCCCGCTGTATTTTTTTTTTAATCTCACGAGACTAGACAGTAATAGTAGCCTTTGGCTTTTACCAACAAGTTCACTTATGCGAGATCGTATCGTATGTTCTTTTAGAATATGTACATATATTGTATTGCACTTTAATGTATTGTATCACTGACACACTTAGAATAATAAACACAATGAGCTTGAATGCCTTTAATTTGCAGTTATAATGGAAATAATGAATTTAATAAATTGGAGAATAGCTATGGACTCACCTGATAGAAGAACTTTATTCAGATACGTACGATTGACCGAATAAATACACTGTAACGCATGAATCGTATTAGACATGATAGAAGAAGACTCGCCCTAGTTGTTTACTTACATTTTTATTTATACTATCATAAATAATCTCTTTGCAGGATCCATCCTTTGAGTGGAGCATTCGTCCTTTCATCGCGATTCCATGATTTAACACTAAATCCTCGAGACCGACGGCTCTTAAAGCTTCCCTTCCGCGAATCGATAAAGCAAGATCTATGCTTACACCCTGAGAGCTTTCTATCCGAATATCTATCACAATTAGAAAATATAAAACATTTACTATGAAATTATACAATAACATTTTTAATTTATTTATCTTTAATTATTTATTTAACCAGCATACGTAATACATAGACTACCCTGCAGAGATGCGTGTATCTGTACGTAGTCTGATTACATTAGCGCTTATGCTTTTTCTTTTTCAGTTATAATTTGAAGATACACTAATTGATGTATCTAAAACTATTTGATTATATCATTGATATGTTACCTGCACGATACTCATACAAACGCACTCGATGTCCGCGTTTGGCGAGAAAGCACGTCACAAGAGCGCCGACCTGAAAATTGGAAACCCCCATAAGATCTAACTTTCATTTCTGAATGCAGTGCAGTGGATGTTTCCAAATTTTTAAACAAATTTACGTAAACCGATTCTACCAAACAGATTTACGCAGATAACTTTCAGAAAGTTAAATACGAATTAATATTTAAATTGTAATATAAAAGCAGGAAAAGTACCAAGCCACCGCCAACAACGACAACATCTAGATCTCGTACTTCGCGTGCCTGCATAATGACTAAACGTGTACTGCCAGTAGAATATCGAGTCTATCAACCCGAGCAAGGTTTGTTGTGCTATAGAGCTTCGCCACGCCTCCATCCCCTCCCCTCCCCCATGCAGGAAAAACACGTGTAATTATTTTAAGTAATAAATAAAATACGGCGATGGACGATAAAAAAACTTATGACAAACAAATTCTAAGATAAAATGTAACTGATATATGCGATTCATAATAAATATGCAAAGGTATTCTTATGTTATATACCTATGAAAGCTTGGATGAAGTCAGCAAATTTATTGCATCATTAACGGAAAAGTGTTGTAATCTAATTGAAGTAGTTAACGATCTAGGAATTTTTTTTTTCTTTGATAAGAATTTTAATATAATCATCGTGAACAATAAACTATATTAAACGTTTTAGTGACGAGTTCAAAAATATCAAGTTCACAGCACTCTACTATTGACATGGTATGGTTTATGTACATAAGGATTGTGCACGTATCGAATTGTGCACATTATAAGCGTAATAAATTTTTGTTCACTTATAAATAATTAAAAATTTGTACCGAATTTTTTTTGGCACATATTTTTAATGAAAAATTACTAAGCTGCAAACTTGTACACCAAATATTGTGCACATTTTGTAAAAATATTATTCACAATATTTTTGTGCACATCAAAATAATCAAATACTTTATACTTTTTATTGTGACCCCAAAATTGTTGCAGTGCATGATCGCAACTCTATATCATTAGAAATGCTTTTCATTTCTATATCAATGCAATTAAGAATGATGTATTATGTTAATTATAATATCAGTATAATTTAAACATGAAGAAAATTGTAAAAACATTTGTATAAATAACCCAACATATTATTTATAAATATGAGAAATAATGAAATATAAATAATATAACTAATGTTTAGTACTTACCTAAAAAAAAATTTTCTCATGTTAAATAAATAAATATGATGAAGAGGATTGAAAATGGTTGGCCATTTTGCAGCAATGTATTAATACATTTAATTGTGAATGCAATGCATAATATACAGGACTCTTGATAAAACTCTTTTACCTAGTAAAACAATGTTATTTTTTTAAATTTGTTCTTTTTATTAGATTTTGGTTTTGATTTTTATTTTTTTCCCTCCTCTTATTTTTGTTTCTTTATTATTAGCTTTTATTTCATCTCCTGTGATACGTATGTAGTCCTTTACTTTGTTTTCTTTGGGCATTTTAGGTTAGACATCTGAAAATAAAAATATGTACTGTTTACTTAAAATTACTAACAAATCACTTTATAAAATTACAGATGTTAACAAAAAAAAATACATAAAATATGCAATAAACTTATATTTTATGTATTTTTTTATGCTAATTAAAGTCTTGATTAAGTGATTAGGAATTGGGCAAACGGTGCAAAACCTGACCCTAAATTTAATCACTTATATTATTTTATTATTATAAAAAAAAATTATTTTATTATTCTGTAAGCTTCTGGCATAAAAGAAAAAAAAATTAAGAAAGCTTTTACTTACCTAAAAAAATTTACTCAAAGAAAATTACCTTAGGATGCCTCGAGAAAATCTAAAACGAGCTAGCGATATCCTGAGCTTGTTTTCTCACTTTTCTGTAAGCAACCATCACAAATTCCACCGACTTACCAGTCTATTTCGTTATTTTTTTTTTCATGAGAACGAAATGAAGCAGTACATTTAGAACGTGATATATAAATTCTCCGAGAAACACTCTTTATTTAAATTTTTTTTCAAATCAATATCTATAAAATTAATTTTTGTAATACGATTTCTTTTTCAATGTGATTAGGAATACGGACATGATTAGGAATCGGGACAGTAACGGTATATATTCAGCTGGAATTTCTGTAAAAAATTACAGAAATTCCAAATTACAAAAATTACAGAACGTCTGCTGTGCACGAAGCACACACATTGATCTTTTTTAGATTTTCGGTTAGTACCTTTCATGGTTGATATCCTCGCTAGGAAAGTCGTATTTACAGTGAGCGTCATCGATAATTCCAAGACGATGAAGAGATTCAGCTAACCCATAATGATCCTGACTGATCCATGATATTCTCTAAGATTCGCTGATGGTCTGTTATTGAGGCCTGGTTACCCTCATCTTCGAACATAGCTCACTACGGATCTAGATTTCATCTTCTTGAGAGATTTGTCATGTCTTCGATCTGGAGATGTTTCTCTGTAAGGTGCCTGACCCTTTCCTATATGATTTTCAGATCCGTTGATAGCATTTTCAACGGATTCACGGTATCGAGACCTTTTTGTCATAAATTATTGACCGACAAATCTCGTCGCGTGTTTTCTCCACAAATGTCCAACGCAACTTTTTACTTTGTGTCTACAAAGATGATGCATTTGAAGTACAGTTGAACAATGCATAGATGCGAGATCTGAATTTTCGTAGTTCATGTGAAAAGGAGGCCAGACCATAGGTTCTTAAGCTGGGTATATGTATAAGGATGGTTAAAAAAATGGACCCAATTAATTTTTCATACTTTTTCCCGATACCGGTGAAAATGTTCGATTTCCATCTTCCGTTGTGCTTACAGTTCATTTTTGTACGACAGTTGATCGGCAGGGGACCCAAACGGTCCCATCGACGGCGGTGCCGGTGGTGAGGGAAGCAGTGGCGGCTCTTAGCCAGCCGCACTCGCCCCGATCCCTCAGCCTGGGCCGCGCACCCACGTTTACAGCCGCGCAACATCGCACCGCATTCGGCGCCAAAAATAACTCTGCTGCTCTTTCTCTCTGTCTCTCTGTCGGCTGCTGCTGATCGTGATCGTCAGCTCGCTCGTAGCAAGATAGCTCGGATTCGCGCGGGCTGCCCCGCGGCGCACGCAGGAACCATCGGAGGGAAGAAGAAGAATCAACGGCAGCAGCAGCAGCAGCAGCGGCGGCGAGCCACGGACAAGCCCCAGCTACCGACGCGGACCAGCGGCAGCAGCAGTCAGTGCGGCGATGTCGACGACGAACGACGCTTCGAGGGGGCAGCAGCAACACCACCAGCGGCGGCTAAGGCTGCGGTGGTCCCGCGTCCTGCTGCTGCTGCTCCTGGTGACGTGGCTCGGTGCCGGGCTACCGGACGTGGTGGCGGGGGCCCGCGCCCCCGCCAAGGACTCTGCCTCGCAGCAGCACAAAGAGCAGCAGACCGCTGGGGCTGGGGGTGGCGGTGGCCACGGCGGCAAGCCCAGAGACGACCCCGTCATCGAGGAGGTCACGAGCAAGCAGCTCGAGCGGCTGCTCAAGGAGAAGGACTTTGTCGCCGTTTACTGGTGTAAGTGCAGCAGCGCGATACTGGCCGCACTGACTGGCCACTGGCCACTGGCTATCTCTTTCTCTGTCTCTCTCTATCTCTATCTCTATCTCTATCTCTCTCTCTATCTCTCTCTTCGCAGTCTCATACAGTCTCGGGTTGCAAGATCGGTTGTACCCGATCGCGAGTGCGTGCCGAGCTGGTGCACGATCATCGGCTTTTCTCCGCTCATGCAGCTCCATACCTCTCGGCTACGTACTCGCTCCTTTTCTGCGCGTCTGGCTGGCTGGTTGTTGGCTGGCTGCAGGCCGATCCGCACCGTCTCGAATTCTATGCGCGCGCTATCTCTCTCTCTCTCTCTCTCTCTCTCGAATCGCCTCATAGCGCTCACCGTTCGAAGCCGTCCCGTGTGCACATCGGCGAGTCTTTGTCGTCGTCGTCGCGTTGCCCCTAAAAATAGGCTCCTCGGCGCCGAAAGAGTCCTGACTAATTTTTCCTCGGCCGGAACGTGGCTCGCATCGCGCGCAAACCCCCCCGCCCGACCGCCTCCTCCTCCTCCTCCTCCTCATCGAAAGAGCCGTGTATTTTCCGCGTAAACTATACAACATGTGAAAATTTCCCTGGCATGTATATGTACATATTCATAGGTATATGTAGGTATATATCTCTTTCCTCCAGTTGGTCGACCCTATCCGCGGTCTATGCTGCGAGCAATAAGCTATACGAGAGCTAGAGTGAGACGGGGAAAACTAGAAAGAGAGAAAGAGAGAATGAGATATAGACAGACAAAGACAGAGAGAGAGAGAGAGAGAGAGAGAAAGAGGTGCAAACCGATCGGTAACCGAGGTCGAATTTCCTCTATTCACTCCGAGGCTACCTCGTTCCACTTTCCAATTCGAAAGACCAGCTGCTATTTCACTTTTTCCTAAAGATACGCAAAATTTCGAATATCAAATTATTTTTACCGTACACGGTTTAAAACTCGAACTTCGTGGTACATAGAGTATATCCTTCCTATATAACAAGTCTGCAGTGCTTGGCTGAAATTCATCAATCTATTACGGCACATTACCGTGTCATCGATGTTTCATAATTTTAGTGTTTGATCAAAAATGTGATGTTCATTAATCAAATGTTATGACTATAGTTCGTCTGCAATTCCGATAATCCAGAATACCAGCAATTGATCGCACGAACTTATTTTTCATTTTTCAAAGCACAAGAAGAACGTAAAGCTCACCCTATCATAACCTTACTTTATTTAGCTAAGCTTAATTCCTCGAAAAAGCGCATTGCTTGAATTAAGTAACCTTATTGCTATAAATGTAGCGTAAAAAATGTGTAGCACAGACTTACTTCCTGCTTATCCTATAGGACTCGCTAAGTAACACATAACTTGCATTGATATATGCTGCCTACATAAAGTGTCCTAGTGGAAATAAATGTAGTATAAAAGAATCACAAAAATTCTAAAGATTTCGAAAGCGCTCAGTGAAAATCTTCAGACGTCTGTGTTTCTCTCGCGAGTTTAGAAATATTTTGTATATTTATGTGTCTTCTTTTATTACCTCCAACGATCTATATTTCGAAATATCTATTTTAAGTTTAGTCTATTTAGAAAAGTACTCGACTCGTTTATAATGGTTTGCTTTCTTATTCAGCTACATCAAAATCACCAGTACTCCTGCGATAGATCGTATATTTTATCTTTAATATTGAAAACAGTAGGAAAATAAATAAATTGCAAACAATATTTCATACAGAGGTAATTAATATATTTTGAATTCTAAGCGGATTTTACGTAATCTTTATTGAAGTATAGACAAGTGTATGAGTCATTTTACATAATAACCAGTGAAAAATGATAAAAATAAACGGTGCGATTTATGCGCTAGGAGGTAGGAAGAATTTACCTAGGAATTTTTCAAGAGCATGTCAAAAGTAAGAGCCTATATTCCTCCAAAAGTTCGGCGAATATTATATATGCACACATAGTTACTTCATGGACAAAAATAATTTGTTTACTATTACTGTTCAGAAGGACTGTTATTGCCAAACTACAATGGTATAAATCTTCTTCAGAATGACTGGGTTGAAATTCCTTCGTAAATTCGTTGACGCAATCAGTGAATTCATTTCATATTAAACTTATAACATATCGATACGTAATGTATCGACGACTCGAGATGCGTATCCCTCGAGATATGCACCGACAGATTCATTCATTCATATTTCTCAATTAGAAATTCTATGCGCGCCGCTATATACACCTTTCGATCTCGGAGCGACGTTAACTTGTAACTCTGCAAATTCTCAAAAAAAAGAAAAACAAGAGTCAAAACAACGATCGAGCGCAGCTTCCCTGTAACTTTACAATACCGAAACCAAAGGTCTCGCGCGCGAAGTGCACAGACTCCGGTAGCCCGCTCAAAGAGCTGAGCCCGGTATAAGCTCGAAATGGCTAAAAAATTGGGGAAAAAATTGAAAAGAATCGCGGGTAGCGGGAGGAGGACGTTCGAAAAACAGTGCAGCGCTGCACGGGCCAAAAAAGTGGGCGCAATGCAATGACCGTGGTGTTCGCGCCGCCGATCATTGCCAGCAACCAGCAACAGCAGCTACCGCAAGTGCACGCGCTCGTTAATAGTGTGCAAAAGCTTCGATGACGAGGGATCGAGATAGATCGTAAGGTGCGGCCAAAGTGCAACTGCGTGCAGGGGCTAAGCCGCCGTCGCAGCCGCCGTCGCAGCCGCCGTCGCAGCCGCCGCCTCGCGTAGTATATAGAGGGGCAGAGGGAAGGGAGGGGGAGATGTCGGGAATATATTCCCTGTCAGCGCGACCCAAAGACGCCTGTCTACAGGCATTCCGCCGACGTCGTCTTCCCCTCCCCTTACCACCGTACATGCCTTTATTTATCTAGTCGCGATGAGCGCGCGAGGGCCACGCCGCAAGCGCGCGCCTACTGTACACTTGTGTTACCATCCAAAACAATGCTGCACGGGCAATTCGCGGACGTATACGTCGCCTTCATCGTGTGCAAGTGCAGCCTATAGATGAAATTCTCATGCTCATCGCTTCCGGACGCGGCTTCTACTTCGATGTTTTCCTCACTTGTCGTTCCAGCACATGTCAATTATTCTTGTTCCTTTTCTCATCGACAATGTCGAGTCTCGATTAAAGTGTGGATCATCTGTTTTTTTTTTTATTTTTATGCAAAATAATTGACTTTGTGCGTTCTTTTGAGTTCGAGGTTTTTCATCGAGTCGCGGAAGCGGAGGAACAATTTTTAAATATAGTGGGGACCAGTGCAGGAAATAACGAACATTTAAGTAGATTGAACTTGATACTGAAAAATGTTTGATCGGCCAGCTGGAAATCATGCCATCTTCTGAATAAAGCTATAATTAATGAAAAGTCTAATGTTTACTCAGTTTTTTGGAATTTCTCATATCGTCCACACTGCAGTATTTTATCTACTATTTTCCAACGTATAGCAAATCGATCAATTCGTTTGTAGGACAAACCGATGAATAAATAAAAGTTATATATAAGAATCTACCTTTAGATTGGTATCCAACAAGTCTCTCTTAACAATAACATTTTACGTTTTAATCGACAAACAAACATATGTTTAAGACAACTTTCAATACTAAATGTTAAAGTCACACTGCGTCTTTTTTATTTCTTATAATACATGTTTAAAAACTGAAGCTTAATAGTTTAAAGACACTACTTATAATTTGCATTTTTTCTTAGTTTTTCAAGAATTGATACATAAGCTAAAGAGCAAAATTTCAATTTACATATTGAAGCTAGATCAGTTCAGTTTTTGTCGGTATTTATCACAATACCGTCGGAGTGTGAAGCATCTATTGTGGAAGGGCTAGATATTATGTATATATACATACATTAAAGTTAAATAATATCGCTATCGATCTCGATAAAGTTATCGCCCGAAATTTTTTCATGTACGTTATTTATGCACAACCACTCGAATTTTGCGGCCTAACCGTTTTTGAGAAAATGGAAAAGCAAATTTCCAATTTCGAGTACGACGATAAAATGAAATTCTCTTTAAAAAGTAATAAAAACACTGAAATAAGATATAAATTGCATACGATTAGAAAACTCGCCTTTCACGGTATATTCTGAATATCGATTTTCCACAGAGGAAAGCCTGGAAAAGCAGTTTTGGTTACAGCGTGGAAATAAACTGATATCCCTAGAGACTTTTCCCTAATTACTTTTTGTGCCTCATAGTTTGAACTTTTAATAAAGGAAAAACGCTAATGACATAAAAAAAAAAATTATTTTTTTATTAAATCAATCAATATAACATATATTACAAGGAAGGACCGCAAGCTTATAATGATAGTGCGGGACACGAGGAACAATATAGAAGTGAACTTAGACAACATTGTATATAATACATATTACGTTATATATATTATAGAAGGAAGTGCCACAGGCGTATGGCGATATGGGAGTTATGGGATCTTAAGTTATTTCTGAATATATAGAAGAGATAAAATCACAAATTGAAAATCAATCATGCTTGGGGTACTTTGAACTGTATTTAAATGCGTATATACAAAAAAAAGTTTGAATCGATCTAATTAAACCAGTATTCTCAAATATGTAATTAAATATATGCCCTACAGAATATAATAGTTGATGCTTTTATATTCATTTAGACATTTACAATTATACGATGTTAATATTTTTTCTAAACATAATAAAGTTATATTTTGTAAAAAAAAAAAAAACATTTTTCTTCTTAATTTACAGATTCAATAAATTTATTTGTTTCAAATTGATATCTGATTAAATACTTGCTATCACTTTATCTATAAATATCCATGGAATATTTGCTTTTTTTATACCTTTTCTATAATCATTTCTATATTAATTGTTAAATAATAAACGATGCATTGATTTTTTCTGTGCATTGTCAGTCGAATGATAAATAAAGTTGCAATATTGTGTTTGTTCTGGCCAGAGTTATAATTAAGTCACAATTGTTGTAAGGCCAGCTACCTCGCCAACTACAACCTTTCTTCCGTGTACGAGTTTCGCTGTACAAGCCATTTTCCAAAAACCAGAAATTTTCTTAAAATCATTCTCTATATTTCTCGTAATAATTAAAAGTTAATCGATATTAATTTTAATTAATTAAAATAACATAAAATAAGTATTTGTTAATTTGAATAAAAACCTGTAACCAAATATAATATACAGATTAAACATCCCATTATAGCAGTAATTATTTTTTGAGTCTTCTGTAATCGACTACCTAAATTCTATAAGTTAAGAATAATCGACGGAAAAGAAAAAAAAAGCTTTTGGACAAAGAGTTCGAGTTCGAGTTGTTCGAGTCCGAGTCGTCTTAGCTGCCTTCTAGCCCACTGATGACGACGTGAGTCTTAACGCGGCTTTTAGTCGGTGCCGCTTTTAGAAAGCCGTAGAGTTATTTTGGCCCCGAGTATCACTACCTCACACTACCGACGCGCCTGAAAACTGTTCTGACAAACTGCCTACTTATACTTTTCGCCCAGACCTACGGCTCACCTGATTCCTGATTCCTGATTTCTTCGTGGAGAAAATTACACGTTCAATTGCAATATATATTAAATTATGTGCTGTTTACGAACCTCTGCAAAATCTGTTATAATACGTAAATTGCTTAAATATCTTACTAAACAAACACGATGGTCAGATCTCAACCATGGCAGTTTTACACTTACATTTAATACCGTAATTAACGAGTAAAATTATACAAGGAAAAACAATATAACTTGAATATAATTTTAATTATTGAGTCACCAATAATAGATCATCTTAATTTGTTAAAAATCAATTTGGAGTAGCCGTAAATTGAGCTTATTTCGAGATTTCCCCTGTGACGATAGTAGCGAAGAATTTTTATTGATGTTTGTCTTACATCTCGTGGTGTTTCCTTCACGTTCAATCTATTTTTATAAAACTGTGTAAAATTTTTTTCTCGTATACTTCTTTTAAGTCAAAAGTGTATAAAACTCTATTTTCTTCTATCCGTTATCAGATCCGATTGCTTTCTTAGTACAACTAATTGAATTTATTCTGTGGGAGTTGATATACAGCGTTCGTTTAATCTGGACGAGCGCAAGAGTCATCTGAAAATAGTAAATAGTAGTCTATTAAGGATAAAATATAGATGGTAGGAAAGGGAAATTTATTGTTCTTTTAATCAAGCTGCGTCGAAAATCACGAATATTTAATGGCAATTAGCAGGTTTCGGATAACTTTACGAAGAAAGCCGGGGGATTTGGGTCGACTGCTGTTGACCTAGTCACGCTTCTAAGCCCCGAAGTTTATGTCTTTAGTCTCTTTGTAGGCGCATGTTTAACGTGATTCCAGCCCCGAGAAACATACATTTTCAGTGATTTTAACTTCGAAATATCGAAACAAATCCTACAGCTTTAACGTTGCATTTTAAAAAAAGCACTTAGCATTTTTATTCATTCTCAAAGAGTTTGGTGTTTTTTAATACTGTATTTCAATATGCAAGTCAATAAATCACTTTAATAATGTAGAATCTAATCAGTTCTAAGAGTTCTAAGTTTCAAGTTCATTGTGTCCTTAAAAATATATACCAATTATATTACAAAAATTGTTAAAATTTTCAAAAAATATCAAAGTCTTCGAAAAATGTAGCGGAAACAAACTTGGATCAAGTGCGAACGCACAAATAAAACACACTCACACACACAAACCACATTTTTTTAAAGACACTTATTTTCGAACTGAGGAACCAAAATTTTGTTGAAATCCATAAAAACTGGAACTCAAAAGGAGTATCCCAACACTGTTCTCCTCGTAAGGAAACCGTACAAAATTTGCACTATGATTTAGAGTATAAAAAGACGTTAAGTTTAGAAAAATTACCATCCTCAATTGAGTGGATATGATTAAAGATATGTACTATGATCGGAAAGATTCCTACCTTACAGGTTCTGATCGCTTCGGAGCCCTCCTTTTTATTCGATACGAAGCTTTCTCTTTAAGAAACCAAAATATGTGACTTTAGGTACTTATAAAAGGAAAAAGAGGCAAAAATAAAGGTATACTAGTTGTTTACTTCTTCAACCGGAGAAGAGATTAAATCATAGGTTCTACCTAGGCTTTGTCGAAATAAATAAAAAACTTAACTACATACCTAATTATAAAAAAAATTAATAAAATATAAGTGAATAGAGCTTGAAGAACTTGCAAAGAAAAGTCTCTTATACCAGGTAATAGAGTAGCAGAATAAAATGTAGGTAGTAGGTAGATTTCGACATTTCCTAATTTTGCAAAAAAATGCATCACTAAATTATATATTAAATTATGCAAAGTAATATACGGTACAATGTTCGCTGACTAAGCTCTGCACTGAGACAAAGAACGAAAAAAATTCATTTACATTTAACCCAGTACCACCAGGGGCATGATCCTTTACAAATTTTTAACCTTACAATTTTTATGAGAAATCTTTAGGAATCTGTATGAAAATCTAGATTCTGAGATTTTTAGGTGCACTCTTTCCAATCTTTCCAAATCTGGGCTCAGTTTTTTAAATCTTTCGCACTTTCTAGACTAAAATTGCTGTAATAAAGCAACGATCAGCTTGATCCGATCGAAAAACTGACAAAAAATCATCCCTGTATCGATGTAAACATTTCAATATATTTGTTCACAATTAACAAATTTTATATGAATCAAATATAAATTTAATACCTATTTAAAAAAAATCACTTGATACAAAGAAATCCGTCTCTTCGCTTGGCTAGCATATTTCCGAAAGGGCTGCGAGTCATCCCCTAATTTCTAGATCAATATAATCTGCGCTATTAAATTCATATCTTGATTCTATCAATAATCGTGCGTTCTAGTTTCAAGTTATTCGATTAATTTAGGACTAGAATAGATCTAGCGCGGTACTATCGCCTAATTCGATGCGACGATCGAAATTCGATCTCTCGGATAGGATTTTTATATAAGAGAAAGAAGGAAGCTTAGATAATTTAATGTCGAAAGCAAATATTTTTTCAAGTAAAGCAACTTCGACATCGCTTTAAGCTTTAACTGCAATTTAACCCTGAATCCAAAATCAGTGTACTAAAAAAGCTCCAAATTCACTTACGTACCCTTAACCTAGAAACCTTAAACCCTCGATCCTGTCCTCCATTATGAGAAATATCGACCAAAATTCACATAATTACTATATAATATACAATATTGTAGTGTGATAGTGCACCGGAGGGTTAAAACCAAAGCTTATAAATCTCAAGCCCAAAATTTATAAATCCTAAAACCCAATAAACAATAATCCATAATTCCTAAATATAGAATTTCAGGTTTATGTAGGGCTTTAGGATTATATATAGTTATATCAATTATTAGTAGGATAGATGTAGCTGTTTTAACTACCGCTCCGTTTCCGACCACTTTTTAAACAAATCTTTGAAGTTATGAAAAAATTTTAACTTGAAGAATGTAATATTTAAAGCGACAAGTCTATTAATTTATAATTATACAGAATTATGTTAACAAGAGTGTGCACAACTGCAACTAAGATGGCCAAGCCGGTTCTTTTACCCTAGGTATTCAAAATTATTACCTTTTTAGTAAGGAATATGGACTACTACTGATTATTTTATAAATTTACTTTACACTCGCATTTTACAATTTCTTTAACAAAAATTAAGATCATAAAATATTACGTTTTCATGCAACATAAGATAAATATTCTATCGAAAAGGATATATCTGTAGTTATTCGTTTTGGAAACTTATTTTTTGATTAAAACAGAATAGGTACACATTGAAATATTGAATAGACAAATATTCAACATATTATTAAAAAGTAAGTTCAGATTGATATTGTATTTTATACATTACAGTCAGTTAAGTAAGAGCGTGTACAGCATTACTCGCAGTTGGTAAATGATACAAACCTAAATCTTTTTTTAAAATGTAGAGGGAACCTCTGCCTTTGGCGCAATTGTATTAGTATCGAGTCCAATCACCACCAGCGTCAATAATCGCTTGGCATCTGCGAGGCATACTTTCTACCAAATTTTCGGCGTATTCGAGGGAAAGTGCTTTCCAAATGCGTCGAATTTCTCGGGAGAGCTGCTCGAGAGTAAAGACACGTTTTCCTCGAAGTTTCTGCTTAATGTAGGCCCAGATGTTTTCGATGGGATTAGCATCAGATGATTGTAAAGGCCAATGAAGTAGAGGAACAGTGCCTCGAAGCGTTTCGCGTACGTAGCACTCATTGCGGTTCACGTGCTTCTCTAACAAAAGATCAACATCGAATAGAATTTTCTCATCAAAGTGCCAAAAGCAGAGGTTCCATCTAGATTTAAAAAAAAGATTTAGGTTTGTATCACTTACCGACTGCGAGTAATGCTGTACACGCTCTTACTTAACTGTCTGTACATCAAAATTAACCTTGACGTATTATAGTATATAAAACTTAGCTTATTTTTTTTTCTCACGCTAAAATTAGATTCCATTTTTAAGTCTATCGAAAAGCGATTGATTTTAATATTTCAAAAATGTATAGGTAGTAACCAATAAACAATTATAGGTCCACGAGAATATGAAATCCTTATGGTGCAGTTGAAAACCATTTTGATTTTTACTTAAAATAAAGTTTCATTTTGAATTGCCAATGCAATTATTTATTTCAACGAAATGTTTACAGTATAAAATTACACATTCTTGTAGCATAATACGATATTTCGTGGCAAGCCAAAGTTTTGCCGAACATATACATAAAAGGTTTGTCGCCGATGGCAGTGGGAGAAGTTATTCGATAATTTCCGAAGATGCTGAAAGAGCCGAGGTGGGGGATATCGAGAGAAAATCGAAACTCGGAGAGCTTGCCGTGCCCGTGAGCAAAAATATAACACGGTCCTCTTTGGGGTTGATCTTCATCTTTTACTCTGTTTCTCTCTTCTCTCTCTATCTGTCTCTGTCTCTCTCTCTCCGTTTCCCCGCCCCCGCAAGCTGAAGCATCTCGACGGCGGTTTCGAGAGAGAGGAGAGAGAGAGAGAGAGAGAGCGCGTGCTGTGCTCGCCCGCACGGTCGTTTGCGCCACACCGCAATATCGCAACCCGCTCTCGATTTGGGCCAACGCGTGGGTGTTCACTGTTCATCTCTTACCCCGGCTATTTTCCTCCAACACACTGTCAAACTCTTCCCACTTTTCTGATCTTTCTACTTGTCTGAGAAAAATTGAAGAAAAAAAACCGGGAAAATTGTGCCGAGGGCTATAACTTTTACACCTTCGAGAGACGAGAATTATTAACTTTTACACTTTTTCTACATGCCGCACAAGGCCGAAGAATCCCAGTGATACGGCCTCTTTCCAAGCCAGAGATTATTGTTATTTTATTTTGACTCGGTAACAAACACTTTGTTCTGAGAAATAAATATTTTTATATACTTGAAAAAATATTTGTTTCCTTAAGAAAATAAAAGCTACGGTATATAGTCTTCTTTTCAAGCTCAATCCCTGCACATACATGCGTATACATGTAAAGACTGTCTTGTACACAACTGTTGAATAACAATAGGAACGTTAGGAATGAATAAATCATAACACCTTTAGATTTTTTAGGGTAAATTATATAGTTTCGTGTTGAATAAAAATTTTACCGAAGTTTGCTTTTGAGTGAACTTCTTGAAATTGAAATTATAATACGACAATCCTAACTCTAAAATATTAACTTTAAAAGACGCACAAATATTTTGCCATTTTTCTTTTTTTTGAATAGAATAGTAGAGGTACCCTTTTTCTTACACACGCTATAATAATTATATGTTAAATGTCAATTATAGCATTTCTACTTTTTTTCATTGAATGCTCAGCAAACATAAATATATACCAATATCGAGGCCAAATCTTGATATATACTGAAAAATGTAATGTTAGTAGAAATATTAGTTAACACACGTAATTATAGTAGTAGCAAAGGAAATAGCTTTGTTTTATAAAAAATTTTTAGTAAGAGAATTGTTATACGTTGTACTTTATAGTGCCAAGAATTTCAATGACGCATTGGCAATATAAGCTATATAGTAAGCTCGAGTAATACAAGTGTACCTTTCAAACAATGTCGCTCAGTGTAAATATATTTGTTCATCTTCAGTGCGGATCATTCTTCATGGTAATATGTATTATTTAATATATATACTCATGATCGCTTAGATTACGTTTCTCCGGGATCGGCTTATCGAGCTTTCCTTCTCGTAACTAATTTCCGCTTAAACTTGAAAATATTACTCAACATATTTGAGAGGGATGTTTCGTTCGTATTTTTAAAAATAACTATACGAGATAGATCCGATGAGCGTAACCAAAAGGATGACAAAGGCGTAGAAAGACGAGACGAGAATCGTCTCGATGAAATGAGCCGCGAATAAACTCGACTATTCTGAAAAATCCACGAAATCTCGCGGTATCGTATGTTGATGAAAATAACGCGTCTTTAAGATTCTCTATCTTCCATTCAGAAAAGGCACTTCCGCTTTCCTGGCCTAAGTTATCGAAATTCTATAAATATTCGATCTCAGCATTATACGCGTTTGCTTCTTTTCATTGTTCCATATCTTCGTATCTACTACCTCGCAAACATTATTGTTATTTCATATAAATGGATTTGAAGTAATATAATCTAGACACGACATATGTAAGTATATACCTATTGCTTTTTCTTCAAAATTCGTACGATGGCATTTACATAAGTAATAAATCAAATAGGATGCGATTGATTTATACATGAAATAATCTTGGTATATATCATTCGATATTTTTCGCAAGCATATCCATCAATCTTTTAAGTGTCTCTAAATGAGTACTCGAGATGAAGTAACTTCCTGCACGTAGGTGGGCCAAGACTGTCAAGTTACAGAACATAATGTGCGATTTCACCTCGGTGGGGTCGACTAACAAGGGGATCCGTCTCAGCGGTGCGGAAAAATCGTTTTTCGGAAAAAATCACTTACGCCTGGTACTGAATTTTTTTCATATAGGTCTCTAATCACTATCTCTGATCACAAATTATTTTCCTGTTAAAAAAGTAAGAGAAGATTTGACGTAATGACGAGTACAAGTTTTGGGTTACTATGTATACACTAAAAAGAATATGCAAAAAGAGCTATACCGTGCCATAAATGATAAAACCGTAAAAAAATTATTTAAATACTGTATCACAGAATCTGTTTACGGGTTCATCGAAAGTCAAAAGTTCTATACGGATACGCCCATATCTCCGATTTCTGTAACTTTAATATGCACACCATAACAATATTCTTTATACACGATCAAATTCTTTATATCTTCAGCAATACTCTCGAGGGGTCCTGGATTTTCTTAAAACTTTTAGAAATTAATCTTTGTACACAATTCTGAGACCCGTGTCTCGGCGTTTTTGAAGATATTCACCAACCAATATTAATTTAATTATACACCTAGGATATATTTATACATATCCTATAATAGAATATGTACAGATATACATGTATGATGTATTTTATATCTTAAAGATAGGTGATAACCGTAATGGCAGGGCCTATTAAATAAAAACGCTGCTACAAAAAGTCATTCCTGAGAGTTTCGAGAAAATCCTGTCAGTTAGTAATCAACATTAGTGCAATTTTACCTCGTATGCAATCACTCATAGCTACTGAAACAACACGACTGTTTCTGTACAAATACACACTAAAGGTATCCGTCTCTACTTACTTGAATTTTTAATTCTCTAGTACTGGAAATTGCAGTTTTCAGAAAAAATGTCAGTGAAGGTGTGCTATAACAAAAGTTTAGTTTTATCCTGCTTCATCAGTGAAATTCAAATAAGTTACACAAATATACGAAAAAAAATAGTCCGTTTGACAGTAAAGTAGCTACTTAATTGAAGTACCTGAGAAACAATTCCTTCAACGAAGCAATATAGATATTTGATTCACTCTACTAGGTTTTTAGGTGTGGTATTTCTTTTCATATGTAAAACAATAGAAGTAAATATCAAAATTGACTAGTTATGTTATTTAACTATTAATCATTATAGGTAGCTGATATGTGGTTTTGAACGTCTTCTGTATGCGTATTTACGTCCGTTTTTAGAACTATAAAATAAATACAACCAATAAACATTAGTTACTTCGAATAATTACAATTAATAATTATTAACAATTTTTAATTCAAATGTTCATGTTTCTTGAGAGAATTCGCAAGCTGGAGAGATATGATCGGTAGGTGCTCAAAAATGACAAAAGTTGAACTTCTATTGTACGCGCGTATCTTTATTCTTTCGGTACATGTCTCTTATATCTATTCTTCGTATCTATCCTTCTCGCTCTCACTCGTTTGTCTCTCCCTCTCTTGTCAAGAGCTACATCTTACATAAGGCAAAGCTGATCACCGCGAGGACAAACGCGTTAAAGACTATATTTGTGAGCATCCAAGCTAGATTCACCAGTCGATATATTTGGCTCCGGACTGTCAGAAAATGAGAGTTGCGAGAGAGCGAGAGAGCGAGAGAGAAAGAGAGAGAGAGAGAAATAGAGGGAGTTACCGAGTCAGAGATCACGATGCACGTGGCGACAAAACGGCGCCCGAAACAGCGCACGTGTCGAACTGGCGGCTCCTGATGCTACGAAGATGCTTTTTACCTGTTTCCTCTGCCAGTAGAACCTTAAGTTTTCATTTCCTCTTACATAATTAACGACATTTCTTTTCTGAAACTCAAAGCAATTAAAAATTTAATATCTATTTGTTATGACTATTATTAATTTTTTTTCATTTAAAATAACTTATACGCAATACATATTTGATATTTCACATACAAATAAAATATTATAAAAGTAATAATGTACTACTTTAAATACTTACTTTAAAGTTTTCATTTCGGACATGAGTCAGTATTAGAACATTTATAACTATACTTATTACTTTGACAATTGACTTATCATTGACTACATGGAAAAGATTTAAAGCGTACAATTAGGTTGTTTAGATACTGATTTTTAAGCGTCCGGATACCGATAGTAAAATATGTATAGGAAATAGATTTAATTTAAGTATCCTCGCACTTACGGAGTACAAGTAAGAAAGTTGTGCACGAAGTCATACGGATGAATGATCAATGCACTAATGAGTAATGAAGTACTTTAGAGGACTTTTAGTGTTTTAACTGTACTTTATGACCCAGTTTTACGCACAGAGTTGCAAAAAATTATTACACTTATCCCAATTTTGTCAATTATTAACATTCAGTTTAATTTTCAGATGCTAGGAGTTGCACGACATGCGACAAAGTATTGGGTGAATTAGAGAAAATCGACGATGACACAGACACTTTCGGCGTGGACTTTGTCAAAATCAACGACAAACGATTGGCTAAGCAATATGGCATTAAAACCTTCCCCGCTCTCACTTATTTCCGTGAGAAGGAACCAATTATTTATGAGGGTGAGTGAATTCTTAACACTTGACTTTTCCTGTCATAACATTTATCGATTACAGTAATTGTATAAAGCATACATCATTTGCACTCCTTATGAACGATTGCGTGATTTTCTTTTTTTCTTTTTTTTTTCTTTTTTCTTGATCAGTGAAAGTAAAGTAGACAACAGAATAGATTGTGTGTGGATATAAGCGAAGTTGGATGCACGTTATGTTACTAAGAGCATTCGCATGCATCCGGCCGCATCGGCAGTCGGCCAGACTTTTATTGGAGGCTCGCCGAAATTTCGCTTATGAGCTTTCGTATCGCGTTCGCTCATTGGCCTTGACGTTATTCAAGCAATTTACCAGAGAAATCGCATACTCGCCTGACTTTTCAATATTACTATGCTCAAGTGTACAGCTTATAATCGTTTTATCGAAGTACATCGACTACTTCAAAACTTTGTACTTCACGGCTGTACCTCGGTATCGATGAAGTGACTTTTTAAAATTTCAAAATAACTCGTTCCTACTAATAAATATTTACGTGTTTGTTAAAAAAAATGTTGTCACTACAGATTCAGTAATGACGAGCAAACTAAATTTTCGCAGATGTTCAGCTTAGAATTTAAAGATATTACGCAGCTTGTAGGATGCGACAAAGAAGTGCTATATTCGATTAGCACTTTGTTCATTTCTTCCTCTGATAATTTGTTCGACAGGTGACTTGATGGACGAAGAAAATGTACTGGAATTCCTTACGAGCTTGGAAGCAATGGACTTGCCCGATCGAATCGAAGAAGTCAACTCAAAGATCCTCACCAAAATCGTCGAAGATACGGACTTTGTTGCCGTTCTCTTCTGTAAGTCTAAAAGCCGTTACGGACATTATAATATGACAAAATAATTTCAATTTTATTTTTTTTTTCGTTCTTTACTGCTCCGTCATTAGATCTCTGTTCACATTATTTATTTTCTAAGCTATTGTATATATTTTTTCGAGGAATTCCTATAATTGTTTCACAGGTTCTTGTTCTTGCAAAAAACAGAATGGCACACTTACACTCTAATGTTTGTAAATGTCTATGTTTGTTACAATTTATAAAAAGCTTCAGTTACACTTATGCTATAGTAAAACCAATGCCTGTCGCGACAGACGCTAAACTTATATAAATACTTAACGTGTGCAAAACTAAACAGTAAATTTTTTTCATGCAGATATACTTAATACGAATATATATATGAAAATGAAATGGATAAACAAAAATCTGCAAGTATATCGTTATAAAAAGTACTCACTATCAGAGTATATTTAAAATTTACTCGTTTGGCTTGCCCGATTAAGAATTATGTAAATTTGCGGTTGTTGTACACTTAAATCCATATACCCATGATACTTGTTTCATAATCCTATATCTACACTCTTCCTTGTTCTTTTAATGTAATAAACCACTCATTTTAAATCCTCAAAATACTTCCTTGCGCCATTGTAAACTTTGGAAAAGAAGCTAATACCGATAACTAAAAAGAAAATGACATTGTATTTGGATATAGTTCTATAATAAGTAGTAATCGAAGCAAATGCAATTACTGCAAATTTCACTGTAATTACATTTGTTTCCATTACTTTGTACAAATGTCCATAATTTTTTATTAACAAAGAACGAAAGCGATCTAAAGTATGACTCTTGTAAATATCCGTCACATAAAAAAACGCACGAACTTACTTGTAAATAATACATACATGTGAACTGTTTTTCTTTGTGTGCGCCAATGCGGGTATTAGGTCCGGAATCGGAGAGATGCGCCGGTGCCGACTTTAGTAAGTATATAACATATAACATTATCAACGTTTAGTAGAAGCGTTACATAGATGATACACCCACACACACACGCACCTTTAATACATGCACGCATAGAAAATTTCTCGAGGTTCGAACGAACCCGGAAATATATCTCTTTCGATCATCAACTGATTCATACGTACATGCGTCCACGTATGTGATATTCTCATATATTGCATACCTATAATACAAAATAAAACACACTCGAGAGGCTTACCTTATATTCTTACGTATACTCATTAAACATAGCTTGTTACTTGTTGTGGTTGATTTAATGCTTGGTTGGTGCTTACGTGCTCGCGCCCATGGGCAAGTATTATGAGTAAGTATCGCAAATGTCACTGTAATACTGGCTGCCCGCTATCGTACCGATTGCTGCAGTAGCTGTTCTCCTACATTTCCAATAGCTAATTCTTCGTATAGCTCAATATAAATGTGTATGCTCTTTTACTCGCAACTGTATACCGACAGTTCAAGACTCTCACTGATGATTGGCTACAATATAGAGCTTGAGTACTGATATGTATGCTTATGTGTTTACGTGCTTATCTATGTTCATATTTGCACTCACTTATGTGAACTACAACTTTTCTACGTGCTAATAACTATTATTTTTACCCGATAGCTTAATATACTCATTGAGATAATACAGTATATGCAATTGAAAGACTCATTCTATTTTCTTTTTGATAAACAGTTTGCTTATTACAATAAATTCATTAATACTCTTTTCCAGAATATAATTAGAAATGCAATTATAGCACAAGTAATTGAATAAAAATTGTTTGAAGAAAGGAGGATGCCCGCGCGATTCGAATAAAAGGCAGTATTCAGAAGGAAAGTACATAACTGTCATTATTTAGAACATAAGGGAAAGCTGATGAAAATGATTTGATTGGAAATTTCTTTACTTATCTGTTTCTACTTCCATGTATTAAGTACAGAGAATAATCAGGTCGGCCTGATTATTTAATATCCTATTTCTCTTCAAGTAAGGGGGTTAATTGTTCTCAACGCTAGTGCAGATTTCATACGTTTTCCCTGCAATGTTATTATGGACAGGTATGGGCATCTTCCTTATTTTAACATAAACTAGAAGTATTTGTTTTTTATCATTACTTGCGTAACATTTTTTAAATTTAATTCTATCATATACTATTTTATAATTAGCTTTGAGTTATTTAGCAACTGCCCACAAGTGCTTACAGTAGATGGTATTTTAAATAAAGCAGCAATTTTCTTTTTCCCTTTATTTGGTTCTTATTACTTGTAGCGCAGAGAGTCAGCGATCAGACATCATGTTTCAACAAATCAAATCGCTTTGTTGCGTTTAACCATATGCATTAGAGTATGAAAAAGTAGATTATCAAACTCTATTGGTTAATCCATTACGAAAAAGTATATTTTGTTTGCACATAGTATAAATAACAAAACGCATAATAAAAATATTTAATTTTTATACATCCACCGCTCAAAATTCGTTAATTGTGAATATGCAGTTCTATGACACAGAGAGCTTGTACTTATTCGAATATATCATAAAGCATAACTCATGAAGAATATTTAAAAGATCTTTTACTAATATTGCACTGAAATCGAAATATACTCAAGTTCGTATGGCTTTCGAAAATTGTGTTGATAAATAAAAGTTTCAAACCTTTACATATCTGAGCGCTGATTCCTTTAATAAACTTGAAAATTGCTAAAAATTAACGTGTGATAATAATGTTTTGATTTCTGATTTGAAATGGGATAGACAAACCGGATTGTAAAAAGTGCGCTAGAGCCCTCCAGGAATTAGAAAATATCGACGACGAGGCCGATCAGCTTGGCATCGGATTCGTCAAGATTGCCGACGAACGACTCGCCGAGGAGTATAATCTCGGACCACTTCCCGTTTTGGTGTACTATAGGCATCAAATTCCTATTGTCTATGAGCGTAAGTTTCATTACATCAATTATATCTAAAAGTTGCGTTTCAAAGCTAAAAATGCTAGAAGAAAAAAAATTAACTTTTCATAAGATCCAATTGTTCTATTTTTCATTCAAAAAGCATATTGTAAAGTTTCATCTTGAATACGAAATTATCGAATGCATAACGTGAGATGGTATATTTTGTAGACGAATTGAGCAGAGAAGAAGACGTACTTGAATGGCTGGTGGCAAACAAAAGCACAGGTGACGAAGAGGACGTTATTGAGGATGTGACGGCAAAAACTCTCCATACCCTCATCGGCAACATCGACAATCTGGTTGTTCTCTTCTGTTCGTATTCAAGGTTTTTTTTCACGTGTTTCATGAAAGCATTATTTCGGTTTTAACCTTCCTGCGACCGACGTATATATTTTGAATGAATTTTATATGCGCAGGAAGGTTAATTTATTATTAATTATAGTTTTCATATTTCACTTTAATTTATTTATTTTTTTATTTTCAACGCACAAGTGCAAAAAATGAATAGTAATTTTATTTTTAATTTGTAATAATTACAGATGATCATGGAGACGATGATTCGATGCAGGTGCTCACAGAACTGGAAAAAATTGACGACGATTGTGATAAACATGGAATTCAATTTGTCAAAATTGATGACGCAAAAGCAGCTAAGGAGTTTGGCATCGATTCTATTCCAGGGATTGTGTACTTTGAGAAACAACTTCCAAATGTTTACGATGGTAATTCATTTCTGAATTCTTTATACTTTTTTATCAAACTAATTTTACACGCAATTTGAAAATTGAAATATGTAATTGTAGGAGATCTGCAGAATGAGGATGAGATATTGGAATGGTTACTATCCCAGTTAGAGAAAGATGAAATTGAAGATGTTACTGATGAAATGTTGGATCGCCTTGTGAAAGAAGGAAAAACACTCGCTGTTCTTTTCTGTAAGTTACAATTTCCTTTAAACAAACTAAAAAAATTACTGAAAATCTAATATCTTAAACTACCTTAATACTTATTTTTTTGCAAGGAATTGCAAAGATATTGAAAAATATTTACATAAAGTAAAATTATTTTACAGATGATAACAATGACCGTAAATCGCAACGAGTATTAAATGAACTTGAGAACATAGATGACGAATGCGATACATTAGGAGTTATTTTTGTAAAAATCGATAACGCTGAAGAGGCCAAGGAATATGGTATCGAGAAAATGCCAAGCTTACTTTATTTCGAAAGAGGTATTCCCACATTATATGAAGGAAATCTCGAGGATGAAGAAAAAGTACTTAAGTGGTTGGACGGTCAACAGAAGAGCGACCACATTGAAGATATTACCGATGAGATGTTGGATATGGTCATCGACAAAATGCCTCACGTAGCTGTCTTATTTTGTGGGTACCATACATATGAATTCTTTTGTAATAAATATCTAATATATATCCTCTCGTATATACAGATCAAAATCAATTATCATTAACCTGCAATCGACAAAATTGATATTTAAACACGGAATCTCGAATAATAGAGCTGAGTATAAATATAAAATACTACTACTAATTTTAGGTACATATTCATTTTTCAGATGATAAGGACCAAAAGAAAAGTTCTAAAATTTTAGCTGAGCTTGAAAATATCGATGACGATTGCGATGAACACAATATTGCCTTTGTAAAAATTGATGACGCCGAAGAAGCTAAGGAATACGGTATTGATGAATTGCCAACTTTAGTATTGTTCGAAAGGAAAATACCACATGTTTATGACGGTTAGTATTATATTACTTATTTTATAAAAAAACTTGTTGATCATAATTCTCTCTTTCTCAAACTAATATAATGGATAGTTCAGATTTAAAAAAAAAACATTTTTATATTTAATATAATTTATAATCAATATATTTATAAACTTTGTGTCGCACAGGGGATCTTATGAATGAAGATCAATTATTGGGCTGGCTTCTTCACCAGAAGAAACACAGTGAGATTCCCGAAGTTACAGATGAAATGATGGAAAAGCTTATAGAAACTACTCCATATTTGGCAGTCTTATTTTGTAAGTTATATATATATATATATACATATACACATATATACATAAATAAGAAAAACTAATGCAATAATACAAAATAACTGTTTCATTTTAAATGAAATGTAAATAATTTTTAACATGATTTTAGATTAACCGTTAATTTTTAAATCTTTAATGTATCTGAAAAAGTCTCCAAAAAAACCGTAAATATTTAAATATTTTGTAGTGTCTGCTATTTGATATAATATTTTATGCAGATTAAACTTACATTTTTGTACTGTGATATATACACGCGTTTCAACTGCAGAATAAATTCATAATAAACGCTTTAAAATGAATTTTTCAAATTTTTTTCAACTTAATTTATATTAAAAATAAGTTCTATAATTCCTCAACACAAGTTCCTGGTCTTAAATGAATAATAATTCAAATATTTATTTTATATTTTATGAAAAAAATAGATGACAAGGACGACAAACAAGATATGAGAATTTTGAATGAATTGGAAAATATTGATGATGACCTAGAAAAAGAAGGCATTGTTATTATTCGTATGGACAATGACGCTGAGGCAAAAGAATACGGTATTGATCATCTCCCAACTCTCGTATATTTTGAAGATAAAATTCCTGCACTTTATGAAGGCGATCTCCTGAATGAAGATGAAGTACTAAAGTGGCTTATTGAGCAAAAAAATACTGCTACTATCGAAGAAGTCACCGATGAAATTCTGTCTGATCTCATTGATGAGCATGAATACGTTGTTGTTTACTTCAGTAAGTTTTCAATGACAATAGATTTTGAAACAAGTGCGTAAATTGGGGAATTTATGCACAAATTTGCAAAAGTGCATAAGACCCCTGTTCACATTGCTTACTCTATTTTTGCACGTATGTGCATAAAGTTAATAAATATACCATTTCCTGTTTAAAGTACCATTTTTGCACAATGGTGTACTTTAGGCAATAGTTTTACTCACATCGGTGCAAAAATACTCTTTGTTTAAATAAAACTAAATACGTAAATAAATTGGTATAGAAATATATTTTAATCATTTTAGGTGGAAATTGTGATGATGGTGATGAATGCGACAGTGTCTTGAAAGAACTAGAAAACATTGATGACGAACTCGATGAAACGGGTATTGTTTTCGTTACAACAGAAGACGTTGGTCTCGCGAAGAAACACGGAATAAAAAATCTACCAACCTTAGCCTTCTTCCGTAATAAAGAGCCACTAATCTATAAGGGCGATATTGAAGATGAAGACGAAGTTCTATCTTGGCTTACTGATGAAAATACGCTCGAAATTCCTGGAAAAATTGAAGAAGTCAACGCTAGAATGCTGGAAAATATACTCGATGAAAATGATTACGTTGTAGTTTTTTTCTGTAAGTATATTAAAATATTTAATATTTAATATCATTTTATTACATATAACAGTTACTATTAATTTTTCAAATATTGAAAATCGTCCAAAATGAAACCATATATTCGCACTTTTGTGCTACTTTAGTAGCACATAAAAGGTAAACAATACATGGATATAATTGAATAGTTCTTTTTTCAAGATGTACATCTCATGATTCTTTTCAATGTTCCCTGTCAAAGTCATAATGTTTTCAATTATTTTATTAAAACATATGAAAATGTAATTTTTTTTATTTTAAATTACTTGACTACGGCTCCTACGGCTACTGAATCCCGACATAAGTCATTCCAAACATTTAATAACTTTGCATAAGCTGAAACTTGAACTACTTGATGATTTTTGACGAAGTCTTAATTGAAAATTTTGGATGTCATTTCGACCTTATGCTATTACTTTCTAGTTTGTTATATTGAGGTTGAAAAGTTGTTTCTAGGTTTATTATCACCTAAGAATGGTGTTATGCGTTAACGTAGTAAGATTTTATTTTATTTTATTTTTATATATTACAATGCACGAAATTGAAACACGAAAATTAACCAAAAATTTTTCTATTAAAAAAATTCGTTTAAAATGGTGTATAATCACCTTAATTATATTTAAAGATAAAGAAGGCGATAAGAAAAGTCAAAAGATTCTCCAAGAACTTGAAAATATTGATGAAGAGTGTGAAGAGAAGGACATAGATTTCGTAAAAATATCGGACGAAGGAATTGAAAAAGAATACGATCTACCCAGTTTACCAGCCCTGGTTTTCTACAGGCATAAATTCCGTCAAATTTATACGGGAGACATGATGCACGAAGAGGAAATTCTAGATTGGGTGTTAGACCTGCGTACATCAACACCTGATGTCATCGAAAATGTCGATCGAAAAACGCTGCAAGTTTTGATTAATGACGTCGAGCATCTAGCGGTATTTTTCTGTAAGATCTTGTATTTATTTATCATACATAATATGATGTATACTATTCATATTTTGTTAAAAAGTCAAAACTTTAAGTATTGGAAATTATTATGCTAACTTTTTTATGTTAAGATGGCGATGATTGTGACTCTTGTAAAGAGATCCTAGAAGAGCTCGAAACCATCGACGATGATACTGATAAACACGGCATCCAATTTGTCAAATCAAAAGACGCCAAACTTGCTGCGGAAATTGGCATCTTTTCTTTCCCAGCTCTGGTATATTACGAGACCGGAGTACCCATCATGTATGACGGTAAGAAATTTTTAAAGCTTTTTTTTATAATAAAGGCTATTTTTTTAATTTTAGTGATATCAGTAGTTCCGCTAAAAGTTTCCAATTCTATAAAAATTTTAATTCTTTGCTGCACATATGGTCACCTATCCCCGCACTTATACTTTAGAAATAGTCGATAATTGATTTAACCCATTAACGACCAAGACCCCGAATTTTCAACATCTT
>UELV01097042.1:0-15784 GCA_900490015.1 Megastigmus stigmatizans | reverse complement strand
TATATATATATATACAAATACATGATAAAATCATCACATCATTTATGTTTTCATCATGGTAAAAAATAAGTATAAGCTCTTTACGTTGTTGCGATTTCCTCGGTTTGTTCAGCTGCTTCTCCTTCCGGTTTATCTCCACTCTCGTTATTCGAGACTTTCATGGTTGCAACAGCACCACTCGCCGGAATAATATTTCGTGTTTTCAAAGTAGTCGTCCACTGACCCAATGATTTCAGCATGAATCTTTATTCCAGAAAGAATATACAAAGCTCAGAACAGATCGAATAAACTCTGAGTATTATTTTATTCATAGGACGATATCCCTTACCTGTGGAAGAATACTACCAGTAGAAGAACTAGATCCCAGAGCGCGTAATTAGGCTTTCGCTCAATACCGAGAATCCTCGGCAATTCGAAGGGATACGATGACATCTCCTTCCTATTCCACGTCAAGAACGCAGGCTGGCACATACACTTTATTATGACTATGACCTGTCGAAAAATCGTCCAAATATAATCTCACAATCCTTCTATCCGAATACCATCCCTATATAAGAGTTACCGATCTCACGAACCTCTATGTAAGCAATGATGGTGATCCAGAAGGTCTTGGACGGTCTGGGTATGGTTAACGAGCCCCAGAGGAAGACCATCAGAGGCAGCGGAGTGGACAGAATCGAGGCGTTCTTGATCTGATGCAGGAACACCATGAAGTAGCAGAGGAAGGTCGAGTGAGCCAAAATGCCGAACCAGATGGAAGCCGCCAATTGGATGATCGGTGGCTGGTCGACTTCCGATAGAAGCGTCTCACCCTCCTCCTCTCCCGGTGTAGCACGTAACGTCCATTGTGAGAATTGCGAACTGTTTGTAAGGAAAAAAGACACGTTGTGCATTCGTTTCGGTGCTTTGGACGGTTGATCGTTTAATTATTTACAGATTTTATGGAATGATGTAATTTAGCTTCCTTTTTTACAGCGGTTGTGGGAGATAAATGTTTATACATTTTCTGGGAGAATATTTTCGGGAGACGAGACACCTATAGTTTTGTGGCAATACAAAGCACACCGAAAGCTCAATCGTGGAGCATTATTGCGTGGATAATGTTCATTAGAGATATTTATATTTATCTTCTGGTCGCTCATTTTTATATATTTTTATATACATCTTATATTAGCGTGCCAAATGTCGAAAACAGTGATCCACAAATTTTTTTTTGTTGTACACAATTATTAAATGTCCAGCTTCTCACCGAATTTTCGCAAAGCAGAAATTTATTGTTTTGAAATGAAGGATAGCTTGAAACGGTAATAATATGATTGAAATAGATAATTAAAGTCAAAGAAAGACCGCATGCTTACAGGACGACGAATAAAGATCTGATTAATTAGAAAAAATTTTAATAGAAATATATATATATATGCAATTGAGCGGAGCGACTGCGGCATAAAAGACATTGAAAAGAAACGCTTAAATCCCATGCAAGTCGAAAAATCTCGATACCTAGAGGAGGATAGGTCCAATCCTCGCTCCATACTCGGCGCTAAAATTCGGATCTGTGGCACTGACAGCGAACTCTCCTTCCTAGTACAGACAATACCACTATTCTACTAGCCACATAATACGCCTCGTTTTATACACATTTTGCCAATTGTTTCTTACGAAAATTTAAGTCGCGGTTATCGACTGACCACAACATATTTTTTTTTATAATGAAAAGCTTGTTTTCTTTTCTTTTTTATCAGCCTTCATTATTATCTCATAATTTTGCGTATAATTACTTTATATGTATGTACCTAACTGAATGATTTTATTTTAACAGTATTCTCGTTACATAGAAATTGTCAAAAAAAAAATAATTCCAACATAAAATCCTACCTTTCTTTTATTTCGGTCCTAGTGCTCGGTCCCTCGCCAGCATCCACGATCTCGTCTTCTACATTTTCCGGAACCACTGTCACCGATCTATAGAAGCAAGCGTTTCACTACCGCTAACTAATAATTTACAACTTATGGATATATGTATATATAGATAATGACGCATAAGCAGTCGTATGGTGATGAAAAAAAAAGTGAAAACTTGTGAGGAATCTAATGATAATAGTATAAGTGAACCGTTAATATTCGACTCCGATGTAAATTTACTTTTAAATGTATAACGGTAACTTTAATTACAGATCGACTACTTGTCGAAAGAAGTTGTGAAACAAAAAATTGCTACTTTTGTTGCTTCTACGATATAAGCATCTACTTAATTCGAGGAAAAAGCAATACGATTATATATCTAAACAGATTTAGCCAATTATTTTACAAGCGACGCTATTTTGGTATACCTCTGCTTTACTATTGGCAATGGGTGCCATATTTGACTTATACCAAGTCGAGTGCCCATGCGGAAGTCCGGCTTGGCCTGAAAATATTCAAAAGAAATAGCGAATTGTAAATAATATTGCATTATGTACTGTTTCAAATAGTTGAATAACTAAGTTCCTAATCAAACATGTGATTTAAAAACTTATCCTTTAATACGGCTTGCTTTTGCTAATATTATCGTATCGGGTCAAAAGTGATTAGAAATTGTCATTGACTATATAATTATCTTGTTTTCATGCAATCAACACATTTTTTTAGCTTCAATGCCCGAACGAGCAAAATATTTCAAATCTCACCTTCAGCACTTTCTTCTCCTTGGCAAGCACCTTCCTGACGTACCGGTAATCATTGGAATACCGATTCAGATATCTGGTCATCGAGACCATGGTACTATTGATGAAGGCCCAGATGAACCTGAAGTATGTGAAAAAGGAAACTCTTGTCTTGCCCGTCGCGTCCTTCGATTTTTCATCCTTGTCGTCCTCGTCCGACATCTTGCCAAGATCCTCATCGATTTCGCGCTCCGTCGCGTCTTCGTCGGCCGAGCTCACAGTCTCATGCTCGGGCAGCTAACAAATGAGTTTTGGACAACGTGAGATTTTTTCGAAGATAAACTTTTCGGAACGAGTGTTCCGTTTTGTTTTAGATGGCTAACTACTTGTGCATAATATATAGTACTGAATGTTATACGCAGAGAAGAGTTGGCTGAACATGTGTTTCGCTGGTGTAGCAGCGATTTATCGAGTACTTTGTAGCTGTGCCAATAAAATTACCGATACGCCAGCGAAACTTTGGTACAACGCAACAGTGTAGCTGCAAGCTTGCGAACAAAATCAACTTTTATTTTTTTTAATGTATTAGGTTGTTTATAAAATCAGGTTGTGTATTCGGCATCAAAATCAATCGTTTCTCAAATGGCAGTACAAAGGAAAATGATCGAGATTGATTTTAAAGTCGAATTCACTGTCCATATCAATAATAAGCTAGCTATTTTAATTGGCGGAAGCCTCGACGATCAACAGGATCTTTGTTCGTCCTGTCGAAGGCATTAAATTATTTTACACAATGGCGTCGTACTTTATTAGCAACTTAGCGTACATATTGTTTGGCAAAAAATTAGCTAGTCTACAAAATTGGTAAATCGGTTGAATAGCCTCGATCGTAGCAGGACAAAAATATCGTCCTCAGTCACGTGGCAGCAGGGAGTAAATTAATGTATAAAATAGATAAAAGAGTGAAAGTGTGATACATGGAAATTGGTATCATTTCGATACTAGTGTGCGAAACTGACGATTCTGGCACGTGTGTAATAAATTGCCGACAAATGACACTCACGTCACATTTGTTTCACGCACTAGTATCGCAATGTACTATTTATAACACAGTCTATGATATGTGGTCTTGACTGTCCAGAAATTAATCATCTACCATGCATATTTTAATAATGCCCCAAAAGAAGCGTAAATAAAAGACATGCGCTGCTTAAAATCATGATAGACGATACACGGATTTGGATTGAACAATAACAAATGAGGATTGTATAATGACTTTTGATGAATGAATGAGTGTACGAATTGCTGAAACTATAAAGAATATTCGATCTACCATTAGTTCTTTTTTGTTATTATCATAATAAACTAAAGTATATATATACACGTTAGTCGATATAAGGGTTAGCTTTGACCTCGAATTCTAGAAAAAAAAGGATATTTTTATATTAATCAAAGGTATTAATCGTCCGAAGATACGTCGCCACAGGCTTAAAAGCTCCAATGCTCGCACACAAAAAGCACTTCAGTACAGTAACCAATAAAAAGAACACTATATACAATTATAGATATAATAACAGCACAGCGGCGTTGGTATAGAGCGCAGATTTATCCAAGTACCCCCGCATCCTCCTAAACAGTTGTCTCCAAACACACACACGCACACAGAAAATATAGGCCAAAATAAAAGATACGGGTTAGACTGCAAAAATAGAGAGAGAGATGTATATACACAGGAGTAGGATTGTTAATTTGTCTGCAACAAACCAAAAAAAGAGAGAGAGACAGAAGTAGATACAGATATATGTATAAAGCATGCAGGACTGTTGTTTGTTTTGGAGGATAATCTCACATCGGTAGCCGCGGCAGTATCCGTATCGGAACGTGCGCTCAGATAGGACATGGACGATTTCTTGCGGGTCAGCGGCACACTCCTACGGCGTATTTTCATGGCGTCCTTTTGCGTCCCTCCGTACAGGGCGACGTGCGTCGCTATTTCAATGTCGGTTTTAATCAGCGTGTTCATCAGCTGCAATTGTTTTTCCACCACTCAGTAATCGGTCCCTCAATAATGTTCCATCTCACTTTGGGACTTTTCTATTCTCTTTTTCTTTTTTTATTATAGGCATCGAAATATCCGCGCACAGCTTTTGCCAGATTTGTTGATTCGATTCAATTGGGTCCTTGCATTTGGTTTCGAAACGCGAAATTCCAAGCGAAGCGTTGGTTTTTTGTTTAAATTGAATGATTAGGTGCGACGAGCCACACCTTTGTATATATGCGTGCTTTATATTCATTTATGAAATGCTTGCATTAATTCTCGATTAAAACTGTTTTTAATACGAGAAACATGCAAAGACCCAATTAACGGAAAAAATGGTGCATTTAATTAATGATTTATTACTTTTTTGTTTACACCACTTTGTTCGTTTATGCGTATTTTATGTAACCCTTTTGTCAAATGAAGCGTCCTTGATAATGCAAAGAATTCGGTTGGGAATGATGGAGGATGGGAAAAATATGACAAAAAATTCTGTTCGCTATACAAGAGAGAAAATAATGAATACCCAATTTAATGATGAAGCGCTGAACGGCAGGGTCGAGGGCAGGGTACATTCAAAAGGGACGAAACAGCAAGTTCAATGCATCTATAAGGGAATAAGTGGGGAAAAGAAACCCGAAAAATGTCAAAATAAGAAGCAAATAACTGCTTTTGTTTTTTATTTGCGGAAAAAACGTGTAGCTGGATAGCAATCGCAAGACTCTCCCTTAATTCATTCTCATTGCGTTTGCCAATCTGTTGTGTTTGTAAGCTGTTATAATCGTTACCAGTAAAAACACACATTATTTGTCTGAAACTTAATTGTTGTTGCGGTTTGTGGTAAGTGTATAAGAGATGCTTGTTATTTTCATTGTAATCCCTGCATGCTGACGAAATGTTTGCGTGTATCGAACGAATTTATACACGATTTTTGGCACATGCAGATATTAATCGTGTATGGATTCCTTTATACAAGCAAATCTTGCTTTGGTGTCGGTATACACTTGCGTCGTGTCGACCATAGGATTCCAAGTGAAAAAATTAACCATAATCATTAAAAACTTAACGTAACATTGGAGTACAGAATAATAACATAGACTGGTTGACTTGAACAGTACAAAACTTGAATAAATCATATAAAATCAAACATAAGGCTATATAAAAATTATTATATAATAAACAGTCGAACTCAGTATCTAAAAGTCATAAAGAATTTCCTAGAGTGACAATAAGGTAACGATAAAAACTCACCTCGGAAACGGTCATTCTACGAGGTCTCTGCTCCTGCTCGTGACGTTGAATTTCCTCTTCCGATATATCCTTTTCCGGGAACAAATCGGTCAGGTCATCGTCGTCCATGTCGTCGAACATGTAGTAGTCTCCCGATCTCACAGCTGTTACAGGAAAGATTTCAAATCAGTCCTCGAGAAGCATCGCAAGCGGTCGCAAAAAATAAGCGACACGAATTGTTTCGTTATTCGCATAAGCAACTTATATTAAAAGAGGAGAGAGATAATTACACAAAAATTGGTTATATTACATACTATAAACAAGTCCATAATACTAATTAAAAAAGAAAATCTTTTTGCTACTGCATAAATTTTGTGGTATAAAATCATATGATGAAACAACGAGCTACTAACAGAAATATACAGTCTACAAAATTTACAAATTATGTACAAGGCTGGATTGTCGGGATTAAAATTATAATTGATCATCGTTATGTCTCTTCTGTGCACTCTGTGGAATCAAAGGATTGTTTTGTTTTGGGGGCTGTAAAAGAAATTGATATCGCATGACTTTACCCTGTACGTGAGTTTTTGGTGCCTGGTGCATGTACATTGGTCGCTCGAGCGGCGAATATAAACTGTCTGTTGAGAAGAAAACAAAGAAAAAAGAAAAGTAGATACGATAATAGAAATAAAAATATATTATTATTTTAAAACGTTATTTATAATATTAATTGTTTCCTGAAAACAAAATGACAAGATTTATGAAAACTCATTCTCACAGACACACGGCTATATATGGTAACGGAATATACAGGAGTATTTTTGGAGGGAAAAGTTGAAATGTATAAAGGAGGATGTATGACAGGATCCATGTTTCTATGTTATGCTAAATGGTATTTACAGATTAGTTTAAGCCTACTAATACGAGTTAATAATCGTTAGTTAATAATCGGTAATGTTAATATCTAAAGTTGTATTATAAATTATCATGTGCATTTTTGTCTATTAAATAGTGCGGAACATCGAGAAATATTCGAAAAAAATATGATACAAAATTAAAATGTTAAAACCAAGTATATATTCGTATATTACACTAAGCATTTCGCTTCTTTCGCTGCTTCCTTTTACAGTAATTACAGCTCTTTGGCGAAAAAAGGCTCGGCTTATACACTAAGAGAAATTGCGGAATCTAAATCTATTTACAGTTATGGCGGCAAGAATTAGGTTAAAAACTTTACGTGTTAAATACCTATTTCATTATTGCGAAATGCCACGCCATTACCGCGAATGTATATTAAAAGAGGAAGCTCATGTTACAAGAAGCCTATAACGATTCTAAACGGCGATGAAATTTAATTTATACGGACAAATGTAAAGTAAATATTAATGAGTATTTGTCAGTGTACATGTACAGGGTATTATGTAGAATTTTCCGTTTGATAAGATCATAAAATTATCAAATATAATTAGATTACTTTAATAATGTTTCTGAATTGTTACTATTTATTTTGAATAGTGCAAGAAATTTATTATTTGAATAATAATCGTTCGGGTTACTTATTAATTAGCTAATATTCTAGTGATTCGATTTTCTAAAATAGTTCAAGTGTTAGTAATGAACTATAGTTTTTTTGTTATGCAAACATAACTCGAAAAGCCTAAATACATTTCTTTTCAATATTTATGTTTATCCGTCTCTTGGCTATAGTAACCGTGAAAGATCTTCACGCGACTCTATATATAGTAAGTTGAAAAGCGTTCGACTCCTTTTTCTGTAATGTTTCCAAAACACAACATCGACTCGCTATGTATATGCATGTAAACAATGTCTCAGGAATTTAATTCTCGAGTATATGTACACAAGAGTCAGCTCGTCGAAGCTTATTTACAGTTCAAAAAGGGCACATCGTAAAGGCTCACAACGTCAACGACAACAACAACACCGACGACGACGATCATCTATCGGGGTTGGTTTACATGTGTGATGGGATCTCGGTGATCTCGAGGCAGTCGATATGATGGACCTCCTTGGCGTCCTCAAGACATTGGTCCATGAGCTCTCGGCGTAGCTCGACTGTCGCCTGTGTCCCCGCCTCTCCACGTTTACGACCTTCTCCTCGTCCTGTCTACTCCGGTCGTAAGGCGGTGGCGAGAAAACGGGAAAAGTCTCGTCGGGCGAGGGTCCGCGGGGATTGAGTTCACTGCTCGGCGGCGAGCCAAAGGATATGCGAGTCGGCTCGAGGTAACCTTCGAGGCTCACCGTCATTATAGCCGAATTCGGCGACGGGGCTTGGAGGAGGGAAGCTGCTCGAGGTGTCAACGGCGGTGGTTCGTCCTCGTCCTCGTCCTCGTCGATCGGCGTTTGATAGCCTTGCGGTGGTGTGCGAGTCGACGAGATGCAGGACGACATGCTCGAGGTTCGTGCCAATGGTGCTTCGCCTTTCGTTTTTTGTTTAGGCTTGAGTTTAGTGGGTTTTTTTTTGGTGGGTGGAATTTAGATGTTGGCTTATGTTGGCAGCTACGCGAATTTCCGATATTTATACAAATTGTAGGAAAAACAGATAAGAATGTTACACACAAGTTTTTGGAAAGGACATTTTGCGAGTTACTTGGAAGCTAGAATTGTGGAAACATACTTATGATCTGATTTTTTTATGTTGCTTATAAGGTTAATGATATAAATGTTATCACGCCACCGATGGATATATGGAGGATCCTAATCTAGATTCTTATATTAATATTAACTGCATGGATTGTTAATGAAAATAAGTAGGATATAAACATGTTACGATGACGATTATGCACTCACGTTCTTTCAGATCAGCATGATTTCAGAAAAATTTATCACGCATGAGTCAGTTCAATATCAGCTTCCATGTGCGCAAACAATTAAAAGTTTATCGTGTATTTAATAGTCTAAAATAGATCATGATGTGTTTCGCTTCGTACACGTTATATATATATGCATATCATTTAATGTGAAAACGCATATCGAAGCTGACGTTTACATGAGTGTATTAATATACGTTTCACAATTCATTAAAGCGAGCTTACCGATCTTGTGACTTGTAGGCCCTTTGTGTCCCGGCCCGTGAATCTTCCTCTGATTAGCCTTGATCTTGTCCATCTTGAATTTGATCTTCTGTAGCACCCCCTTCTCGAGATTATCCTGCTCGGTAATACGTTTCTGATGCAACTCCTCCAGAAGTTCAGCACCTCGCGACGCTAGTATACTCATGGCCTTTGTCTCGTCGACTATATGGAAGAAGTAGTAGCTGCGGAAGAGACGCTTCTGGATCAGCAGAAAGCCGAAGCACAAACCGTCCCAGACCATTCCTATGTCTTTGCGATCGACGTCGCACTTGGCAGTCGACTCGAACTGATCGCCGACATTCTCGAACTTTTTCAGACACGCTATGCCCAGCAGCTGAATCACCCAACACGCGTACGTTTCCAGCTGAAATGAGTTTTCATCGATGGTTATTTATCATTAAATTACAGGAGACGCTCGATTCGTTATTGTTGTTGTACAGTATACTCACGTTCATTATGAACACACAGCCAATGCCCTGGAATATAGTCTTACAAAATATGACAAAAACATTGTACCCAATCAGTATATTCCACCATTTGAGAATGGTCTTCACAGGGCGAAGATAAAAGTCACTGCCCTGCCAGAGAAACACGAAAGCACCTATCAAGTATCCCAGTGAGAATAGATTTGTCCTCTTGGTGCCAGCCAAGAACATGATGGACAAAGTGATCCACATGAGACTCATCATGCTTCCGCGTTTCAATACGTCCAGCCAATTGTGTATGTGCGACACGTAATCCTTCACCGGATTGATAAAGTTCGGCAACTCCATGTTTTTGTAGATGGAGTAATTGTGGCCGGCTACGAATTCCTGTCCGCTCACATCGCTACGCTGCTCAATTCTGAATACCAGACTTTGGCGGACTATCATCATTAGTAAGATGAAATCGCCTTGAATAATAAAATTGATTTTTATTAGTCTGACTATTGTTTGGGAAGAGACTGAATTGAAAGAAGGGAAGATTGACACGCTTACACATGAGTTTCTTTGAATTTGGTCGATTATCTGGATCTGGTAAGAACATCCATTCTTGAAAGCCCTTCGAAATTTCCGAACCTACCCATGGATAATCTGCATCATCGATCCATTAGTAATTTGTACACAGCATTTCAATCGATAAAAGTACATGGACAAGGAAGCTAACTTACCGATACACAGCCAAGTGGGCGGTGCAACGACCAAAGCATACTGAAGCGGCAGCAGTACGATAGCGAAGATCTTTAAGAACGGCCAGAACCTCGAGATGGTTTTACGATTTAGCGCATATAATATCATCAGCCAAATACTGTAGAAGAAGGAGTAAATGTCAAGTCTGGTACCGATCAGTGCGACCATACCCATCATACAACACTCAAGACCGAATTTGTAGAATCCGTAATTGAAGAAGAACTTGATACACTCCATTATACCCTTGTCGGCGTCGGAGCGTTTGATATTAGGGAACATGACGATTGGAGTTTCCAGTGGTTCGCCGTGCTTATGCCGATAGAACCACTGGCGAAGCTCGATTATCGCGCGAACAGTCGTTACTGTAATTATGCCGATGTAGCCTTCTAGCAATTTGGGTAGCTTTATGTCCGGGCTGACTTTTTGTAAACCGATCCACTCGGCCATGTTGTAGGTCTTTATCACGTCTGTGCTATTTGTTGTGGTGTTTCCTTGGACATGCTCCTGCAATGAGATTTCGTCAAGTTCTTCAATTGGTTTGTAAAAGTTATCAAAGTATTAATATTGAAATTAATTATCGACTATTTCCTTACCGTACAATTTCTATCCCAATATTCGTGCTTTATATAGTCAATCTGATAAAGCATTTTAATGACCATCAAAACAGCAACAGCCGTAGCCAGAACATTGATCACCATTAATTGGGCGGTACGCCTGAAGTTAATCGCAATAGTTATTGTCAGCATGAAGAAAAAGTTGATGGCGCATACCTAGAAAAGTCGGTGATAAGTGGATGATTTGTAATATAGCTTGTACTACTCTCGTCGTGACAAAAAAAAAAAAGGAACTTACGTCATCGATGCATAAAAGTGCAAACGAGATCAAAATTATCTTTTGCATGTGTATCTCCAAGAAAAGCCAGACGTGATTGTAAAAGTTGACCAGGTGTTTTGAAATATTTCGCACAAGCGCCAATCTTTCTAGCTTTGACATCTCTGAAAAATTTAAATTCGATGCATTAGATATGGATGGTTTTTGTATACTTCTGTACTAAAATATTATACACACGTTTCAACTCTTTCAAAGTGAACACATGACGTGGTTCATCAGTGTCGGATACAAAAACTTCCGTTGGGGAAACGATCGGTATTGTACTTGGCGACTGACCAAGACTGTCTCTCTGTGCACCGCCAGCACTAAAAATCAAGAGTAAAATCAAAGAGGTGTGTTTTTATTAAATAATCGTATTTATAACGATTAATGCTTACGTTTTTTTGGTATTCGTGACTTCGAGAAAATCATTGTGAAAATAATGAATTTGAAGGACCGTGATGATGACGAAGAAAGTAGGCGTGAGTAGTCTTACAAATAAGTCTTTGGTATCATAAATAATTAGACCTATATCCTCTTGCCTAGAACAAATAAGTAATTAAGCTTATCATTGGGAATGAAATTTTAGACGCGGTTAATGGGCCATCCATATTCTTATCTCGATCGCCATGCAACATATAGAATGGGTGTTAAAGCGGGTAAAAACTTATAGTTTCAGAGCTGTTACTTACAGATTCTTTGAGACGTAAAGATATTTTTCCCAATATTCGGGGAAATCCCGGAACTGATATGTGTACACCAGAATCAGCATTATAACTGAGTACCCAATAACGGTTAACCAAAATCCATACATCATCTTTCTCCACACCACCCACGAAATCTATACATAACAATTTAAAATAAATTAATCAAATATTAAATGAATTTATTTTTTTAATTTTAAATAACAACATTTCCAATGAAAATAACAAAAGGAAAAAATCAATATCTTCACCTGGAAGGTAATGATGAAGAGGAGAAAGAGCGACATGTAGATGATGCGGAAGACGGTCATGCGCTCGCCGGTAATGCCACTGGTGAATAGCATCACCGCGACCACGGCGATCCAGAATTTGGTCATGAGCTTTTTCACGATGAGGCCCAGGTCCTTCATGAATTTGCTCTTGATCTCGGGCTCCCCTTGAGTGTTCATCGCGGTCGTCGCGGTCGATACTGACACGTGCAGTGGCGCTACCATGTCGCGCAGTGCCGACGATCTTCGCTGTCTCATTTTCTCGGCCATGTACTGTCTCATCGTGATCCAGAACATCGTCATGAATAGACACTGGAAATACAGAATTATTGCGTCCACCAAATGATGGCTTTTTAATTGCTTTTGGGATCGATCGATTCTTTGAATCAATTGTATACTAATGTTTTAACGACTTTTTATGCTCTATTTTTAACAAAGAGTGATTATCAATCAGAAAATTATTTGAATTTAAGGACATACACTTTATTAAAAGTTTTACTTTTCAAATGTCTAAGTTATTTACCTTAACTACAAGATGCCAGCAACTTAATTCCGAAGTCTTCTTAAATCCAATATCAGCCATTTTTATACCGTGTATGATGGTAGGCAATTCCTGTTCAGTCAAATCCATACTATATACATACTGAACGAGGAGCAGAAGCGTCGAGTAGAAAACTATGAACGGCGAGCACTTCATCATCCATGCCCTCTTGTCTGGCACCATCCACAATATCAACGCCCACAACAGCAATGCAAAAGTCGTCCAGCTATGATACATGATACTCCAGGTCTGAAAATTCAAATTCAAATCATTGATATCTACAGTTTTCAGTAAATTACAGTTGAAATTAAAAGTGTATTTTCCAATGCGCAACAAATAGGTAGAAGGTAACGTATTTATCAGCTAATTACCATCATAATGATGTTGGTGGCTAAGTAAGACGAATTGACGATGAGCTGAAAGACGGAGAAAACCGCCATGATGACGTGCTCGAGTATCCCGGGCTTCTCCTCTGAAACAACTTCAAACATTATTTACTGTATGCATTATATATGCATACGCAATGACGTAAACGTGAGTGATCAATCGCAAAGTCTCATTATATTAACCTTCACTGAGCGACTGCATCTGTATGCTGTCGTCCTGTTGACCATCTTGGACTATGACACTGCCGGTCGAGTCTTGTAGCAATCCAGTGCGTCCCGATCCGAACCGCATCAACTGTGCAATTAATACATCGATGTAAAAAAAGCACTTTACGATATGTTGCAGTATATTAACATGAATTTGAACAATTTACAATCGATTAATGGGGTTTCCAATGATACTACACGAAAAGGAAAAAATGGCTTAAAAATGTTAAACATATAGGAATCGTATACGTAAGCTCAGAATAAATCAAATGATTGGTATAAGCAAAGTGTCCAAAAATAGTAAGCTGGAAGTGGTAAAAACGATTGAAGTTTAAGCTTATAAAATTGTAAATACTGCGTGTGCACTACATTGAAAACCTTCACCAATAAAATAGAACGAAGCTAATTGCAGTGCAAAGTTTATAGATGATATGGATAATATAGAAACACGAATACAAAAAGACATATAGAATCAAAGTAAAACATAAAAAAGGTTTGGCATAACGTGCAAAAATAATGTGCTCAAATAGTGCGATAGTTAAAAAAATAGAACATGTTTCGCCGATTTCTAAATACGTGAATATATCTGTTCATTGGACTTGGAGGAACGAACACCGTGTCGGTCCCCTGTGACTTTTGCATTCGTGTGGAATGAGTAAAACAAAACAAAAAAAATACCAACAGTTAAGCGGTACTTAAAATACGTACAGGCGTCCTCTCGGTGGGTTGTGCCGGTTGGCCCTCGGCGCTCGGCTTCTAAAATATATAGCAAACTAATACATAGCGATAGCCAAACTAAGAATTTTTTTCGATTGACTAAATGATAAAAGTATACGCAGCTGGCTTCGGTTCGCTAGAAAAACTTGATCCAAACAAAAACAAATATAAATATACGTATAGATATACATCGTTCACACGTGTCGCTGTAAGTTTTTTCACTCTCGCTGGGTGTAAATAACAAAAGCATTCTGTTTTTTAGCAGCATTACTCACGTGCATTAGCGTCAAATTATTCTACAATTAACGCATACTCCGTTATAATATATACACATTGCGCTGAAATGAACGCAGAAGCGAAATTTACAGAGTGAGTAAAAAAATACACTTTGTACAGCGTAAAAAATGATGGATAACGAAAAAAAAAAAAAGAAAGAGAGCAACGGCTCATGCGGGACACGTCTGGTTATCCTTACTCGAGCCTTGCGTCGCGCAGATTGCCAGCGCTGTGACGGTGTCCTTTTACGTATGGACACGTGTCGCGACAATGGCGTGTCCAGGGTTTCCAGTTTGCCACTCAAGCGCGTTCTTTGCTTCGCCTGTGCAATCGCCTCGTTAGTACAAGCGCATACCGAGCTTTCTCTCTTTACAGAGTTTTTCTTACTTTTCTCTCAGCTCCTCACACTTTGTTATCGATATTAACATGCTCAAATTCGTATGCAGAGGTTTTAATTCTTATTAATACTGCAGAGTTGAATTTACTACACGGAAAAAAAAGCTTTGGTTGTGGCAACCAAAGTAATTAGTTGGCCCGTATTTAGTTGTGAGGTCCAAAGACTTTGGTCACAGCATCCAAAGTAAAGGTTGTGAGAGCGAAAGAAAATTATTATTTACTGACCGTCGGCTTTGGATGTGAAAACCAAAGTGAATGGTTGTAAGATCCAAATTGATTTAATGTAATGTGTATAAAAATTTTTCAGAGTTTATATATAAAGGATTTGATATTTTGAAGTAAATTCTGTTCTTCTCAATATTATTTTCAAGTCTCAAAAGTTAGAACATGTTGTAATTTATTAATAAAAAAAATGACATGAAGTGCAGAAAAATAATTTTTAATTTTCAGTCACGACCGTTTCACGGAACTGCCTTATATTTTCACCATCGCGAAAAACATGTCACCCCAAAAAGTGACATATTTTGTTAATGGTCAAAATTTAATTAATGGTTTGCTGCAAGTAAAAATTAATCCGAGCATGTATATAACTCATAACTCATATATATAATCGTGAGGAAGCAAATAAAAAAATTTTATGTCCAAAACTGCATTCCCTGTGAGTGTACGCCGGCTAACTGATAAGTTATTTGTTATGCTTCGACAGTCATTGTAATTTGGTTTTGAAAATAAAAATAATTTTTGTTGTTTGTAATAGGGGTAATCTGTACGGTTGTTGGCCACGAGATAATGATTGGCCACATACTTTTCTTTATAAAAAAATAAGAAACAGTGATAGGTTATTCATCTTCTACATACATACTTGAATTCTAATAAATATAAAGTTTTCAAAGTACTATTAACTTCCGTAATTTACAAAATTTGAAATAAAAAATTTCAGTGTTATTGACGTCTATATAGACGGTTTCATGAAATAGGCTTGATTTTTTCAATATAACTTAAGAATGTAAGCAACTGTTTTCGGGTATTATTATGAACTCAATATAAAAAAAATAATATTAGTAATGTTTCATCAACACAAAAAGCTTCAATAATTAAAAATTATGACATTTAAAAAAAATATTTGAACGTTTGAATTAGTTTTGAAGGGTGACCAACATTAGTGTCAAGAAATGCGTACAATGACAGTGATTGACCGGCTGGCCAATCACTGTATTCAAGCTAATCTTGTGCAGTGCAGAGTC
>UELV01097041.1:0-27829 GCA_900490015.1 Megastigmus stigmatizans | reverse complement strand
CTCTCTCTCTCTCGTATATATAGAGAGGCGCGCAGAGCTACAACACCGATCCGCCGGGGCGTCGTGCCCTGCTCTCTCTCTCTGTCTCTCTCTCTCTCTCTCTCTCTCTCTCTCTCTCTCTCTGTGCACATCTCTCCCTCTAAACCCAGAGAGAGAGAGAGAGAGAGAGAGAGATATGGTGTGTGCGGCTGTACCAGAGAGCTATTGTATATATAAAGTGCAGGGCTCGTCGCCAAGCCATCGGAGAAAAATAAATCCAGCCCTTCCATACAACCCGCGGCCGCCGCCGCCACCGCCGCCGCCACCGACGCCGTGGCGACACTCTATATACATATCAAATTTTCAGCTCTCATCCTGTAAAATCACTTTCGTTTCGCTATATATCGGTTTGGTCTATGCAACCAACCAAACAAGTGTCTCGTGCACGACTTGAGCAAATGTTCTCACCCTATATATGTACACACACACACACACACACACACACACATATATATATATATATACACATTTATATCTCAGAACTGGCGAGTTTCGGAAAGTGCGTTTTATATAGCGACGCATGACCTTGGCATCGGCGTCACGCCGGTATAATATACCTATATCTGTACAGTGAGAAAGAGAGAGGGAGAGATCTAAGCGGGGGAGGTGTGCGTGCGATATCAAAGAGATGCTCTCGCGCAATAAGCGAGCTGATTTAGTTGGTCAGGAGCGAGGGGGGAGAGACACTGACAGTTTGTGTACGTATACATACTCGCGCGTATATATAGTACAAATATATATACATATATAGAGAGAGGAGCGAGCCGGTACGCGAGGGTGGGAAGTTGTAGAGAGAGAGAAAGAGCGAGAGAGTCGAGACATCGATCGGGCCGGCCATTGCTTGCCGCCACACTCCACCACTAGGAGTCAAGATGCCATCCCGCTGCGCGCGAGTTGCTTGCACTCTCTCTTCTCTTTCGCCCTTTCTCTCTTTCACCGATGACGAGTGGTGTATAAATGAGCGAGAGGGAGAGAGCGAGAGAGAGAGAGAGAGAGAGAGAGAACAGCCACGGCCCCGAGACTCCATCTTATACAATTCACCTGCATTCTGTGCGCTGCACTCGCTCTCTCTCTCCCCGCGATCTTCGCCAACTCTCGTGTATATAGCGATGCCGCCCGGTGTGGCTCGCTCGTTACTCCCTTATGCTTATTCTCTCTCTCTCTTTCTCTCTCCTTTTCACTCGCCGAGCAGTACAAGCACTCGCGCGCGTATATATAGAAAAGACGCAATGAGCGTTTTTATAAATTTCTACGACGCGCTTCTCTCTCTCTCTCTCTCTCTCTCTCTCTCTCTCTCGGCTGTGTTGCGCGCGTGCAATTATACTGCATTCGACCGGTTCTGTTGCTTCTATTGCTCTCTCTCCCTTCCTTCGTTTTACACACACTCACACTCATACGCACGTGTGCAGACAGCGGGTGCACATACACACGGATATGTACAACATATGAGAAAGAGAGAGAGAGAGAGAGAGAGAGAGAGAGAGAGAGAGAGAGATTGCTACCGAGCGGTGCGACCTTTGCTTATTCGACGACGAGGTGCACGTTTATGCTACAAACTCTCTCTCTCTCCCTCTCTCTCTTTTTCTCTGTGGGATGGTATTTTTCACGAACTTTCCTGCGCGAAACTTTTTGTGCTTTTGTTTTTTTCTTCTTCTGTCTGTTGCTCTTTCGACGCTTCGAAACATAAATCGCGTTTGGAGATTCTTTGGGGTATTGCGTCTGGTTATTAATACGTTATCGGGAGTTTCTAATTTTAAAATGGGCGGTCGAATGATTTTGACCCTTTGACTGGCCTGTCACGGTATAAAACGTATACATATCTGTGTTTGGTTTAAAGAACCGCACTTTTTGTGCTTCCTCGAAAGTTTGTTGTTTCGTCTGTTTTTTAAACTGGAATATATACGAGTTCACGGCGTGCTGCGTGGATTTTGACCTCAACATGAACTTTTTGTTTGTAAACTTGCATCGAAAACAAAAAACAATATTGGGCTTTAAACGTAGATCTCTCACATACTTTCTGAAGAGTTAATGAGACAACTCGTTTCTTCATCGACTTAATTAATTTTTTAATTATGATGAAAATAAACTCGATTAGCTTCTTCACTTTCTATCTGCCTATATACGATGATAGCAAAACTTCCGATGTGGTTATTGAGGCGTATTCAATTTAAAGATTCCATATGATTTCTCGAGCGATTGAATAACTTGGTGTCATTATTTACGCTTTCCGTTTGATTCTACGAACATGTCATAGGATTGCTTTTGAGGAAACCCATGTATCAATCAGTACGTGTGCCGTGCATAAGTACCTCGTGGCGTATACCTACTTGTGTAATTTCGATGTAACATTCGTTTTTTTTGCTTCTCGATTTGGATGGAATTTCGAAAAACTAATTAAGGCATATACTTTCCGTTTTACCGCAGAAGGAATATTTTACGTTACAGGTTACGCTTACAGGTAAACTAAAATGTTGCGCAATGTAACGATAATAAAGTTATGCAAAATGCCGATTCTAACGAATACAAATTTATTCCGAGTTATAACAGGATGATTAGGACATGCGGTCTAAAGATCCACATAATGTTGTATTACAAGAATGTATTAAATTGAGTTCATGATTTTAACACTATTGTTTAATAGCGAGCGTCGTCCATTACACGGTATTTTGCGATGCGTCACCCAGCTAGTGGCCGTCTCACGCATATATACGCACTACAAAATACCCGATAATGGACACTCGCTATTAAACAATAGCGTTTAATCGTGGACTGAAATTAATACATTCTTGCGGTGTAATGTTATACAAAAAATTTCATCTATTTTCGATCTAAAAATTTTCACTGGAAAACTAAGCTATATCAGTTCTACGAAGAAACGTTTGTATAAAGTTCTGTTTACTTCAAATTCTTCAAAAAATTCAGAGAGGATTTTCTGGGTCAAAAAAATCAATTCTTTAAATGACCCTGTAGAAACTGTTCTGGGAAATGGCTTTCGGTTGGAATTACATGAAATCGTTGTTATCTATATATGCTTTTGATGTGCTGGTTAAAATTTCCAATAGACGTATAAAACTTTTTTTACTAAATGGGGTTAAATTATTGTGAATTATAGTATCTATTCCAATCTATTTAGACTGTAAAACAATAATGAAGAATTATGATATTATTTTATGAAAACGATAATGTTCTTAATGGTACAGATGTAGGTAGAGAAACTCTTTATATAGTTTCACGAAAGTTTAGTTGGCTAATTAAAGTTATACTTTCGCCAAAACATTTCTACGAAAAGATTAAAGACCAAAATGTTATTCTAACACGTCTAATACTGCAATTTAATGAATCGACCATGCGACTCCCTCTCCAAGAACTAACTTTGAATTCGACAAAACGCGTAATAATTACGATATCACACATGAAGGATACGAGCTATTAAATGTTAAGTCACTTTAATCTTATCGCCGTTGTATACGCGCCGTCTATGCGCGTCTAATAAAAGATCGAAGGAAAAAGTTCCAAAAGCTCGTAATAGGAATTACACTGTTTCTTTATTGCCCGCGCGACACAGTTAGAGAATAAACTTGGCCGTTGCGTAAATGTATCGGAATAAAAAAGATAAGAATGTTCATCCTGCAGCGTCTTTATACACGATCAATACAGATAAAAAAAAAGTTGCCATTTGTCGAAACCGCAGGCAGACAATGATAAGAGCCGCACATATACACCATATGTGCGAATGCGTGTAGCGTATATATACCTATATAGCGTGCGTGCCATTTTAGCGCAAGTATATGTTTGCTCGCTCGATTCGGAAGATTCCGAATGGGAGGGGAACCGGGAGAGAGAGAGAGAGAGAGAGAGAGAGAGAGAGAGATGAGTGGGCCGAGGCAAAAAATGTAGATAAAATAGAGTAATAGACAGATAGAATGGGAGGAAAGTATACAGTGCGGCTACGAAGGCGACGAGAGAACAAGGGAATGAGAAAATAAAAAGAGAGCGAGAGAAGAAACGAAAGTATAAAAAGGAGGGGTGGGAGAGTGGAGGGGAGAGAGCAGCGCGCGCGCCCGAGAGAGAGAAAGATGTATGAGAGCGAGACGGAGGCGACTACTTAAAGTTGGCGGAAAGTTTGCTTCGGCAGCAAAGTTAACTCAGTTAAGTTCTCTCTCTCTCTTCGCTCCCAAAGCGAAACTTTGGCTCTCCAGACTCTCGGTGCTCGCGAGCGCGCGCGCGCGCGCGTGTTCGTCGACTCTCCCACCCCTCCTCCCCACCACCATCCTCCCCTTTTTCGCCGCCGCGCCGGTAGTCGCCACCATCGGCTTCTCCTCTCTTCTAGTCCTACAAACCATTTACATTTACGTACACATTTACATTTGGCAGAAGGCACGCCGATCGCGCATGTATTTTCGCCCTCTGTTATACGGTCTAACATTAGTGCGCGCCGAGAGTTCTTTTTTCCTTTTCCGCGCGTTTTCTACTGCGCTTTCCTCGTCGTGGAATTTGTGCTTGGATAATTGAACGATTATGTTTGCGGGGAGGCGGCGGGGGGGGGGGGGGCATACGTTTTCGAGTGGACTTTAATTGATGGATGTTTTGAATTTATTGATCTTTGGGTGTGAAAGCTTCTCTTTTTTGTGGGAGTTGGTTATTGTTTTGATTGACATGGATGCAAGTTATATAGTTCACGCGTAATCGCACGAAATGTACGGAGTATTCTCATGCGTCACGGTATGATTGATTGAATGTATATTCTTTTTAAATACATCCAGTTTGGTATAGAAGTTTTGATCACGTATCTCGACCCGCATGACTATTGCTCACTTTCTATATACATCTGATTCTATTAAATTATTAACTTATTTATTTTAACTTATTTATTTATTATTAAAGTATATTAGATAAATTATTTCATTAGAGAACATTATTGGACTCCAATACTTATACAAGAGCGGCATAATTTAGACATTATAAGAGAATTAATTAATTTGCACAGTCTTCGGGTGGCGCGTTTCATTCATTTAGAGAATATAAGGTTCAGTTGTGATATATACACATGGAATTAAAAACAGATTTAAGTGTATATTAAGAGAAAGATAAGGAGTTTTTAGAACTGAAACATCGTATATTAATGGAAATGCTCAACTTTTTCTGATTAACGCAGCTGATAAAAGAAGATGCTGATAAAGAGCTCGTTTGCAGATAAACTTTATACCAATCATTTTAATTGAAAGCACTATGTCGATGAGGTTGCGCGTCGATATTTTGCATCGCGTTAATCAGTGTAAATATATTAATTAAATTATCGTTATAAGTAGTATTTAAAATCAGACTTAACTCCATTGCTTATCGATATACAATAAATGAACATACCGAAGCGGCGATAAAAAAGTTAATTGCCATAAAGGTGCAAACAAATCTGAACGATCCGATAATGCACAAGTGAATCGGGAAACAATTAATATTAAACAAAAAAGGAAACAAAACGAAAGCGTAAGCGGCGCGAATGCCTCGCTGGGTATAATAAAAAGAGAGGCACCTTTTCTCTCCTTACTCTCTCTCTCTTTCTCACACACATGTGCGCTCTCCCCTCCCGGACGCCGAGTTTTAAAAGAAAGTTTGCTTTATCGTGGCTCGATTGAAGACGCTCATGCGGGGAAGCGGAGTTGCACGATGTCTTCTCGCCGCTTTTCTTCCTTCCTCTTCTATCCCATCGCTATATTATATATACTCTCTCTCTCTCTCTCTCTCTCTCATACTCCGGGTCTCCCTCTCCCACCCTTCCGTTACTGCTGGAGTAAAGTTGCCTCCCAGGTTAGACAATAATTGGATAACTTCGCCCTCGTAGTAGCATCCCCACCTCTGACCCCCCCCCTCTTTCGCCCTCCTCCCCCGTTCTCTCTTACCCTGCCGCACTCTCCTCCTCCTCCCCCTCCCCGTCCCCCGCCTACTGACAGCTCGCGGAAAGTCTCGCCCCAGCGCAAGCGAGATTACGCTAAAGGCTTGAATTTAACCGCCGAGAGTGGAAGAAAATATACCTATAAACGATACACGCTTTTCCCACCGCCCTCTCTCTCTTCTCTCCCCAAAACAATCGTTTATTATGTATGCGCTGTTGAACTTGTTCCAGGTTTTTCGTGTACTCGTTTCTTTCGGGGTTTTGTGTGTGTATATGTGTGCATCTTTTCTCGTTGGGAAAGTTGGAAAACAAAATGTTGTTCCAGTTTTTTTTTCTTTTTTTTTTTTATGACACAAAAGTATACGTAACGGACGACTGTTCAATCTGAACCTCGTGTCCTATTTTTAAAGTCAGCTCATGTAAATATTAATAACTTCTCTTACTTCTTATGCGTACTTTAAAAAGAACTATTTTAGGAAGAGATTAAAAGTAACAATGATGAATATCTACTTGACACACACACATAATGTGTCTTTTTTGTTGCATCTATATGAAATGAATTTTGTTCTCCTCCGTTTTTAATTGAATCTTTTGAAATGTTACTTTTAACAAATTATTAAACTACCTATTACACTTTTAATTCATGATTTGTTGAAAAAAATGATTCTCAATTTTAAACTTTTCAACCACTGATCATCGTGTCTTGTCAAGATCGAAAACTTATCTATAGTGAAATGCCATTCGAAGTTGGAAGTTAATTGCAGAAGTTTAAGTTGATCTACTATAGTAATAGACATGAGCATCCGAATGCTTAGTAGTCGGTTTCCCCAATCTTGCATCAGAAAACATTTGTCCAAAATCAATTTACCAAAGGTGAGACGAGCTTCGCCCTCTCAATGAAAGAGAAACAAAAAGTCAAATCACTTATGCGTGCACTCGGCGCAATTGGGCAACATATACGCACATTTTATATATACATACATAGCGCGTACACGTGCGCACACGTAGGCTATATACAGCACATACACTTTGCACGAGCGATCGGAGTTAATCTCCTGCTTTTCCTTTTGACTGAGCAGATCGGCTCTCTCGCTCGGGTATTTTCGCTGAGTTGGCACAACATGTGCCCAAGTCGAAGTCAAGTCTCTCTCTCTCCCTCTCTCTCTCGTGCGCGCCGCGCTTCGTTCACTCTCTGCTCTCTCTCTCCTTCTCTCTCTTCCGCAAAGTGCTTGGGTTTGCACTTCGCGTTAGTATCGCATCCGCGGGTCCCGCTGAGCCCAGCAACGGCTACGACTACGACGACGATCTCTCGTTTTATGGCCTCCGCAGGCCATATTTCCGATTACGTGTACCTCGCGATCTCCCTCTCTCTCTCTCTCTCTCTCTCTTTTGCTCTGAATCACGGGACCGTATATCCCGAATCTTCCCGATCTGATCTTAACCCTTTTACACCACGGAGAATTATTTTTTTTACTTCTCTCTGTCTGTCTCTCTCTCTCTCCTCCGTTACGCTATTTGCTGAGTTGAGAGAAGTATAAGAGATGGAGGGGGCGAGCGCACGCTTCAAATAGTTGCCGACAAACCCGGCTTAAATTCTTAATGTACGAGAGAGGAGGCATGAAACGAAATCGTGAGTCAAACATCTTCATCTCTCTCTCTCTCTCTCTCTCTCTCTCTCTCGCGTACTGAACGGACATACATATAGGTATATACGCATAGAGTCGAAGTAGTTGCGACTCGCGCGCTTCCCCTACTTTGTCAGTTTAGCTCGTTCGTCCTCCCTCCTATATATCCTATCCTGCAATTATTGGAAGAAGCTTCTACGCATTGGAGGGCGCCACATATCGTTGTCTCTTGTCTTGACTTTCTCGACTTTCCGTCGTCCCTCTTCCCCCCTCTCCCCTTCGCTCTCCTCCCCCGCTCTCTTTCTCTCTCTCTATCTATATCTCGACTCCGAACTTGCCGTCGCCGCTGCTGCTGGTTCAGCACTTTTTTGCATATTACGAAATATAACAATATGTTGAATGAAACTTTGCTCCGGATTCCCACTCTCGAGACCGCCGGCGCTCTCTCCTCAATGGCGCGAGCCAAATCTTATTTACACGCTGCGTCATTAAAAACTAGACTCTTGTTTGTATTCCCCCCTCCGATTTCCGTTGTTTACGTATGCACGACTATATGTGTGTCATTCATTGATGCTTGTTGGGGATCATTGTGATCGACCATCGTCATTCATGTGACGAGTACCGAGTGTACTTACACATATACCTTATATACTGTTGCTGCTCTATATACCTCGTGGATCCTTTTTGCATCCGCGCGACAGTTTATTGATATGATAAAAGTATAAGAAGTGTGTGGTCGTGGGACGGAAATGGATTAACACGCGCGCGAGAGAGAAAGAGAGCGATCCCGTGGCGGCGAAGATATCGAACGGGAATACCGCAGCAGTTAGCAGCAGCAGCAGCATCGGCGAACAATTAGTTCGAAAATGGTCTGAAAACGTCGACCCAGTGACCAACGCGCGCGCGGCACGGCCGTCTTTATTAACCGTCCTGAAAACGTTAGCCCCAGCCGTCGTAGTATAGTCGCAAATGTTAAAGTGCGAGAGAACGAGAGAGAGACCGCGAACGGACGAAAGAAAGAGAGAGAGAGAGGAGAGAGGGAGAGAGAAAGCGAATATCACACGTTCCGGGTATCCATTTGTGCGTTCGGTGCGTCTATAGAGAGAGCCATAGTACGGAGCGGCAGTAGCAGCAGCTAGCAGCCTCCAGCGGCCGAGAGAGAAAACCTCGCTCTCTCTCTTTCTCTCTCAACACACCGGCTCTCATCAGCGCGGCGCGCAAGAGCGAGTGAGAAAGAGCGAGACAGTCAGTTATCCGGGGGCGCCGGCGACGCTGCTGCGCGAAGCACACGCAGGTGAGCCGCGGAACACTGTGCGTGCGCGACGGAGATAGAGTGAGAGAGAGGAGAAAATCTTTCTCTCGCGGGACGCGCGCAACATTGCGTGCTGCTGCTCTCCTAGAGCTCTGTGCCGGCACGCATATATATATATATATATACACGCACACATAGACAGGCGCGTGGCTGTGTATGCATATTATAGAGTATATAGCTATATATCTCGGATCTCAGCCGCGGAGAGCGCGCGTCTCTGTCTCCCTCTTTCTTGTAAGACTTGAGGCCTCGGGTAGGTTTAACCTATAAACTTGCCTCGTCGTCGTGCAGGCGCGCGCGCGCGCGCGTCGTCGTTGTCGTCTCTCTCCCCTCAACACAACTACTGCGAGCACAGAGCGGCCCGATACATTCACACACAGTGGGAGAGCAGGAGTATAGTGTAGAGCCGCTAGCCGGCTTTTGCGTGTGTGCCTGCGCAGCGCACGTATCGGTGTTGAGAAGTCCGCATATATATTGCAGTTTTAAGTGAGTGTACAAGCGAGAGAGTGAGAAAGACGGGGAGAGTTGCACAGGCATATTGTGCGTGCATGCATGCGTGTGTGAGAGGAGAGAGAGAGAGAGAGAGAGAGAGAGAGTGTAGGAACGTAATCGACGGGCCGAAAGAGCGTCCTTTTCGGTAGGTGCAGCGTTGCAACGCGCGTCTCTGAACCGAGAGAGAGCAGCAGCAAAGAAAGCGAGTGTGTGTGTGTGTGTGTGTGTGTGTGTGAGAGAGAGAGAGAAAGAGAGAGAGAACGGCAACGGAGTCGCCGCGGCGACTAAGCGGCTTCCTCTGCAAACGCCAGCAACGTGATTTCGTGGTACTCACTCGACAAGCGTGAGCGAGAGAGAGAGAGAGAGCAAGCGAAGACGCCACGGTCAGCCAACACTACACACGGGCTACACAGAGAGCGCGCTCATATACCTACACACAGCAGTCAGAGCCGAGTCGCCTCGTCGCCTTCTCTCTCTCCCAACACACAATGAGGTAGAGTATCTATCTACCTCTTCTTCTTCTTCTTCGTTTCTCTCTCACACTCGTAGTCGAAAACTCAATCTGCTCTGTGTGCTGGACTATTAGCCGCGGTGTGTGCCTTGCGCATCCCGAGTTTTGACGCCAGTGTGAGTAGTGCGTGTGTTGTACCGCTAGCTTTTCTCTCTCTCTCTCTCTCTCTCTCTCTTACTTTTCATCTTTTCCGTATAAATATATACATATATACACATACACATACACATCTATAGCCGATAAATCGTCGTGCGGAATAGGTATCGCTGTAAAAGCTTGGCCTGTCGCGTGCGAGTGTGCGACCCGTGCGAGAGTTCAGTCTTGTTGAAGGGGCACATCCACTGGTGGGTAAATGGAGAAAATATTCAGTATTATACATACACGTATAATATACGTTACGTAATGTATATATACACGTATATTTCAAGTTTGATATTAATCGATATATATCGTATGATATTGTATAATACAGTATGTTTTGAAAATTATTCAAAACAAAAACAGTGTCAATATTCCAACTGCTTATTTTGTTTTAGTTTGTATTGTAAAACTTGTGAGTCTGGAAGAGTGATTAAGAAAGATTTAAATTTAGTGATTTAGAAAGAGAGCAAATAAAATATCTTTTAAAATAAAACTGCGCATTTGTTTCATTGCTAAATAATTAATTATGGAAGGTAATTGTTACTTATAACTTAAAACTAATTTTTTTAATTAATTAATTTATACATTAAATTTTACGTGTATTAATATGATTAAAAATTGTCGTAGGTGATCGTAACATAAATTCTAGAGAAGCTGTTGTTTAGGTTACTTGAAAGTTAGGGACTGGACACTTAAAAAGGAACAGAACACAACACACAAGATTATCATTGGTTAGTATATCTATATAGCTCTAAACACAAGACACAAGATCTTGTTCTTCATATCTATAGATATATTAACCAATACTAATCTTGTGTTTTGTGTTCTGTTCCTTTTTAAGTGTCCAGCCCCTCATTATACATACGGTATATAAAAAAAGTTCTAATATACAGTATTATACGTGTATATATACGTAATGTATATATACATGTATCATACATGCCCACCAGTGGGCACATCCGAGTGGTGGTGCGAAAACTGCGAACGCCAGAGAAAGGTGCGGGAAGAACGCGGTGTTGTATTCGGTGCGGTGAGTTTTTTGGCGTTTTTCTTTTACCTTTACGCTCACAGCTCCGTGTAAAGTGAGGATCGGAAATATCGGTTGCGCGTTATGCATGCCAATTTAGTGGATAGTACAATAGATTCGGGTCGTTTCTAACCTCGAATATTCGGTTCGTATGCGTATAGGGGCGATAGTTGTAGTGTAACAACGCCGTAATACAGTTTAGGCTCGAAACTTACAATATTTCTTCGTCTTCCCTTTTAATTGGCCTATAAAGACACGCTGTGATTTTTTGCTTTGCAGGTGGCAGCGTTCAAGGAGCCGTGATGTATTGGAGGTTCGGCGGTTCCTGCCCTAAAACCGACCACGAACCAGTGTCACCACAGGAGTTGGTGTGACAAAGCAGTGTGTCGGGTGTTGCTAGTATCACCAGGACAGAAAGGGACCTAGTGAAATAGACTCGAGAGTGTTAATATAGCGACTATTGAATTTGTGTGCTGTGTTGTTTATTTTGCGAGAGGAGAGGTGAAAATTATATATAGGGGGGGCTGTCTGACCGATGGACAAACGGAAGATGATGCCCAAACGCCCTCGAATGGAGAACCTAAGGGGCCCAATTACCAATGGGCCCATCCAGACAAGACCGTTGGTGGCATTGCTCGATGGACGTGACTGTTCCATCGAAATGCCCATACTCAAAGATGTTGCAACTGTGGCCTTCTGTGATGCACAGTCTACGTCTGAAATACACGAAAAGGTTAATTCATTATTTCAGTTATTTTTGTGCCGGTTGCTGGAATCAGCTCTCTTTTTGTACTTATTTAACGATGCTAATATGTTTTTGTAGGTGTTAAACGAGGCAGTAGGTGCTCTTATGTGGCATACCATAATTTTGACCAAGGAAGACCTTGAAAAATTCAAAACTCTTCGAATCATTGTAAGAATTGGTTCGGGAGTTGATAACATTGATGTCAAAGCAGCTGGAGAGCTTGGCATCGCAGTGTGCAATGTGCCTGGCTATGGAGTTGAAGAAGTAGCGGACACCACTCTTTGCCTCATTCTAAACCTTTATAGACGTACATATTGGCTGGCAAATATGGTTCGAGAAGGCAAAAAATTCACAGGTCCAGAACAGGTAAGTTAACTTTTACAATTTTTACTTTGATTATGTTTTTGTAGCAGAGCTAATATTCATTATTTTTACATCGCTAGGTGAGAGAGGCAGCACAAGGATGTGCTAGGATACGGGGAGATACTCTCGGAATAGTAGGATTAGGCAGGATCGGTTCTGCCGTTGCTCTGCGTGCAAAGGCTTTTGGTTTTAATGTTATATTCTATGATCCATACCTTCCTGATGGAATAGAAAAATCGCTTGGTCTTACTAGGGTTTACACGCTACAGGTTTGTTAGATTCAAAATTGTTTTGATGTTTTACTTCTAAGAAATTCAATAGTTCTGTTCTAAATAGTAATATTAATATTTCAGGATTTGCTGTTTCAATCCGACTGTGTATCCCTGCACTGTACCTTGAACGAGCACAATCATCATTTAATTAATGAATTTACTATCAAACAGGTGTGTATTAAAAATGTTTATGTAAACATAAATGTGTTTGAATAACAGTTTTCTATATCATTTATATTATCTTATAGATGAGACCCGGAGCATTTTTAGTAAATACAGCACGTGGTGGATTAGTAGATGACGATGCATTGGCTGCTGCGTTAAAACAGGGTAGAATTCGAGCAGCCGCTCTTGACGTCCATGAAAATGAACCATACAATGTCTTTCAGGGTCAGTCTACACAATGTGAGTCTCACTAACCTAACCCTTAACCAACCCCTTCAGTTTAACATATCTGCTTAATGTGTAGCTTAATATTGAATATTTAGTTAATCAATGTAATCAGGACTGTATAATGTAATTATAGTATATAACTATAATTATATTATAATTATAAAACACTAAAATTTCTTACTGCTTAATTTTTTGCTGATTACATTGATTATATCCTTGAAACGCTTTTCCCAATGTTGCATCCGAATTTTAGTCCATGTTTATAAGTATAAAATATTTTGTGCAATATAATTTGAATTGTTGAATGTATGTTTATATATGCTTGTTGGTATATTTATTGTAATATTTTTGTTGTACAATTTGTTTTATTTAAACGTTCCCTGTTTAACAGAAGCTATATTTTGCTACTAATATTCTTGCTGTTTAGAATGTGTATCAAATTCGCTAATTAATCCTTCTGTGAGTAAAATTCTTAATAATTTTATTTCATATATCTTTGTTTAGGTCCATTAAAGGATGCACCAAATTTATTATGTACGCCTCATGCTGCATTCTACAGTGATGCAAGCTGCACGGAACTTCGTGAAATGGCTGCGAGTGAAATACGGCGAGCAATTGTCGGTCGTATACCAGATTGTTTGAGAAATTGCGTCAATAAAGAATACTTCCTGTCAACTTCTGGGTAAGGCTTTTTCTCTCGATACTTGAAATTCGCTACGACTAGTACAGTCGTCAAGCGTCGAGTTTAGAATTTTGACCGATTAATGTAAATACAGCAATTAAGACAATTCTAATGTATCTCCGAGCAAAGCAAAAATGAACTTCTCAACGCAGTCTTGAAGGCTCAATTTTCCTCTGCTCATTGAACAAACAGTAGAAACAAAAGCTCTCTGTGTCAAATTTAAAAAAAAATTGTATATAGGTAATAATGGAATACGCAGTGAAAAGTGACAGTTGTTAAAAAAAAGTGAAATAAAATCTATTGAAAAAAGAATTCTCATATTATATTACTATTTTTGAATGAAACTGCTGCCATTTCAGATGCTATTACGAATTCCTTACTTATCTTACAACTTTACTTTAGAATTATAAGAATGAAAGTAACAAACTATGTTTGTTTTTTTTTTAAACTCCCATGTAAGAAAAGAAAGAAATAATAAAGAAACTTGACTCATGACAACTGTAGCATGCACGCCTTTACCTACGAAATACAAAATGCAACTTAGCCATAATTTATAAAACTTAGCTCTTTCTCTTGGGCCCGGTTACGAAAAAAAAGCAATCCGTAATTTTTGCAGAAACAGATTTTCAAGCAGATGTTAAGACACAAACTCGTATTAGCGAGGCAAGTGAAAGAGACAGAGTGAAATATACAGATGCTACGCAAAGACACGCAAAAAGACATTGCAATAAAGAGAGAAAGAGACAAAGTATAAAGCGTTTAGAGAGAAAGAAAGAAAGAAAGAGAAAGAAAGAAAGAGAGAGAAAGAGAGAGAAAAGCAAAAAGAAAATCGGAAAAATGAAAAATGAGCTAACGGGAATATTGAGAGATAGCGAGAGCGAGAGCGAGATGTCCTCCGATCGTTCCGAATAAAAAAGTCAAAACACACACACAAAAAGTCCAAGTGGCCAATATCTTTTCGCTTTCTCCGCAGCAGCTACCCGGAGGGCATCAACGGCGGCTACTACGGGGGCGGCCTGCCGGTACAGCAGGCTCACTCAACGACCCCGCACGATTCGGCGCCCCCGCCGCCCGGTGGCCACTCCGTTGCCGGCGGCGGTCCCGGCGGACCCAACTCCTCGGCAGGAGGCGGCGGGGGCCCGACGGGACCATCGGGCCCAACCGTGGGCGGCGGCTCCGGGGGCCCCGCGTCTGCCCCACCACCGGCCGGACTGCCCGGCCTACCACACAGCATAGTGAGCGAGCCCGACCCACGGCCGAGCCCGCCCGCCCCGAGTCCCCGTTGACCCTGAACTATCCAGCCCAGCAACAACGTCATCCACGAGCCTCCAGCAGCAGCATCTCCACTCCAGCGGCGCCGCAACCATCCTTACATTCAGCAACAGCAATCTCCCTTAGCCATTTTACCTAACAACACCACCTACCACAACTACAACTACAACTACAACAACTACAACTACAACTACAACAATAACAACATCAACAGCAACAACAGGAACAACAACAGCAACAACAACAACAGCCACCAGCAGCAGCAGCTAGTGTCTTCTACTTATTCTTCTTCTTCGTTGTCGAGACCAAATATCACACGCAGCAGCTGCTAATAAGCGACGAGTGGACGAAGTACTGTCAAGTCAGAGAGTGAGAGTGCCGAGCATGTCCACATACACACATAACGTGAATATGGAACGAACGAGAGAGAGCGAGAGAGAAAGACCGAGAGAGAGAGAGAGAGAGAGAGAGAGAGAGAGAGAAAGAGAGGGAGAGAAAGAACGAGAGAAAGAGAAAACAGTTGTAAGAATGTATCGTTTCGCCGGATCCGCGCTCGAGACCAAGTGCTCCGTGCCGACGACTTCAATACGCCTCGTACGGATCGAGCCTTCCCTTTTTATTTTCATTATATCTTCAACAAATAAAAAAACAAATTATATATATATACATACACAAGCTTCTTTATACCGTATATATTATATATATATTAACTCGCAAAAAATGCACTGTCAACGAGAGATTCTTCGATTGTGGAACGTTTTTTGTTTGTACAACGGTGTCGATCTGTGCTGGAGTCGACTGGTACGGAGCAGTTTACAATTATGATTTGCTATGCGGTTCATTGTGTATTCCTTGGATAGCCTTTAGTTCGAAATTTTTTTGATTATCTCGATAAATATACCATAGAAGTACCAAATTTGGCTCTATTATTGCTCTATAGGGGGTTTCTACTAAGTTTTCTCATTATTTGTAGACGACTGCTGTGTCAATAATTGATGATAAGCTTATTCGGTTCAGTCATACATGTATGATAAGATGCTCCAATAAAAGAAAGAGAAGTGCGTGAGCATTTACTTGGCTTAAAACAACAGCGAAAACTTTATAAAACCACTGGAATTTATATTTAAATATTGATATTTTAATTACTACATGTTTAAGATAATGAATTCCAAGTATACATATGTGAGACAATCTACAAATTGAGAAAAAGAAAAGAAACTTAAAAACAACAGATTGTATATGAAAAGTTGACAAATATCTCATTTTAAATTTTATATCTGTCTTAGTCTTGTTATAATTTTACGCATTCGTAACGATTTTTATAATTACGTTAATATATATAATGTGCGACTACTTTGTATCTCTCAAACTAAGGAGCATTGTCAAAGCGTACCCCGAACGTTTCTAAAAAGATCAAAGCTGTGCCACAGTGTCTTTAACATGAGATGAAGAATTTTCGTTGTACGAATCCGATGCTTTGACACATCGAACATCCACCGATGTTATGAAGTATTCTTTGTGCAAAAAGATAAAAATTGATTTGAGATAGATTCTGCTTAACTTTTTATTTACACTACACTTGTCTACCAATTTAAAAAGTAAGTCATCTTGTACTGAAATTTGGAAATAGGAGTCTAAGTTATATTTCAACTTTAATATATTCATGTCAAGATTCATACTAAATGAAATCATTGTTGAGTGAATTATAAAGGTAACAAAAGGAGCTTCTTTTCGAATTTTCAGTATGAGTACCTGTCTATGCTTTTAAAGGTGTAAAAGCCAACATTTAATTAAAAAATCGTAGATTTAGTAGTAATTGTAAAGAACCGCCAGATAACAGTATCAGCAGATTTTATTAATAATTCAATTATTGAATATTATTACATGGCTATTGAACATCTTTAGTTAAAAATGTTATGAAGTATATAACAAAATTTAAAAATGAACGATTTACATTTTTTATTTTGTTTGCTTTTCTTCAGGAAAGGGATAAAGTGAAAATGATGTGGAATGGTTGATATTCACAATGATGTTAACAACGGTGGCGACTATGATAATATTAACATTAATGAGTGAATAAAATGAAAAAAAAAAACGCAAAGATCTATTTTAGAAACGTACACATATCGATTCGGTTTCAAATGTTACTGTTACAAAAAAGACCGTCATAAATAAGTGGCTTAAATTCATAGCTCAAATTTTAAGTATAATTTTTCCCCTAAAAACAATAACTTGTTGATTAAATAATTCTGTTTCTATTCATTTAAAGCATTTCTTAAACTCGAGCGCTAAAAACATAAATTACATGATCGCATTATAAATGCTTTCTATATATTATTTAATAAAAAAAAAGAAAAACTTTATATAAATAAATTTAAATATATAAAAATAAAGAGATTTCCTCGAAATGATCAATTGATTTAATAAGGCTCCAGTAATCATTCCATGCAAACAGATAAATAGCAAACCTGGTCGACGGCAATTTAAGACAATTTTAAAGTCGAAGTGCAAAGTCTAACATTGACAGGGGCCTCCTCACTGCGACTTTCAGTGGATAATAGAAAAGCCCTTTAAAAATGCAATTGATTTTTTCTTCCATTAAAAAAGTAAGATAGAGAGAGAGAGAGAAAGTGTATGAGTGTATGCGTGTGAGCGAGTGAGGAACGGATAAATAAACATAAAGCATCACATAGAAAGGAGAAAAAAGAGTGAACTCAGTGAGACAGGCGACATATACATTTTTTAAATAGAGGTATGCTACATAAAAAGAAAGCAAGAAATACATAAGTACGGCTGCTAAATGACAAGGTGGTCCGACGATACCAAAATGCTTTATCATTTTTTAATTCAGTCTTTGTTGATTCACAAAATATAATAGAATTCTAGAAAAATTTCAAGCAGTGATAAAAAAGCTAATGGAGTAATTAAGGGCCAACTCGTCCTTGCGCATCCGTATGGCACATAAAGTAGAGATACTATCGAGTTTTTTTTTATTCAAGAACATTATTACTTATAAATGCATCATTATATATAGTTAAAAAAACGAATGAACGGAACGAATGAGCTCGAGTAATTAAATAGGAATCAATCGAAGAAAAGGTTTTTTAAAAATTACTGACTATGAAACGAGAGTTGTTCTTTAAAGATTTTTGATTATATAAAAGTGGATAAAAGCGTATTGAAAGAACAAGACAAATTAATTGTAGACAATGAAATCATGATGCATCGATGAGAATCAAGATTGAAAAAAAAAATACAACCACGATAGAAAAACCAGACCTCCTTCTTCTCCCCCAGCCCCCTCTCCAATTCCCATATACCGCTAACTTCTAACTACGTTAAACTTACTGTACTGATGCACGAGATATGCGAAGCAAACAAAAAAAAAGAACGAACATACTCCGCGTCACTTATTATGGTCGTTTAAGAAGGAAAAAAAAAATCTTTTTTACGAAGCAGTTTGTTCCTTGACTTTTTCGCTACGAATATTAAACATGTATGTCTCGTTTGCGTTTTGTTTTCATTCAAGCGACGTCGAGATGTCATTTTGTTTTAATGCAAAGTAGGAATATATTAAGAATGCGCGAAACGAAAAAGTCGATGAAAAATGGCGAGAAAATAAAAAAAGAGAAAAAAATAACGCGGATTTGACGAGAGAGAGAGAAAAAAAATTGAAGAAAAATGAAGTTTAAATGCCGGCGAAGAATAAAAACCACACAAGATGAGAATTGAAAGTGGTGAAAACAGCAACATTAATATTAATTATAATTAATAATAATAATTATAATAAATACAATATTTGTACAATAATCAACGGTGCTGTGGTGTATGAATGCCGCAGGCCTGTATCTAAATCGTTTCATCCATCCTCTTTTTTTTTGGTTCAACACGTTTTCATTTTCCTTTTTGTTTACTATGAACAAATTCTTTATTCTTTGATACTTTAGACTAGTTTCACATGGTTTTGTTTCCATTTTCGTTTTTTTTCTTCTTTTTTTTTATAGAAATTTACATAATTCGATTAAAGCGCTTTTAGCAAACATTATCAGTTAAGTTGAGACTTTTCATTTTTTTCAAACACGAAGTGCAAACGTCGAAGCAGCTCTTTTTCTCGAACGAAAAAGCGTGTAAAAAATAATAATCACTAATTCTTGTATACTCCTCCCTTTTTTGTTTTTATTCGCAAGCGTCCGTTTATTTTACCTCCTGTCTTTTTTTGTTATTCGTTATCGACAAAAGCAGCGTGAAAAATTTCGTTTATTTTTTGTTTCTTTTTGGTTTTTATAATCGACATCGCCGGGGCTACAGCTTGGTGTTGTCGGCGAAGCGAAAGAGATCAACCCTTTCGTTCATTCACTATTTTCGTTGTAAGCTCGTTCCGAGTCGAATAACAGGTATTCGACAGCACTGTGGCAATGTTTCAGCGTCCATCATCGTGAGGGTAGTACTTTGTCACGTCAGAGAGCCGCCGTGGACCCGCATGTGCCTGTTGAGATTTCCGCTCTGGCTGAATCTTAGCAAGCAGAGCTTGCACTGGTATGGCTTTTCGCCCGAGTGGATTCGCAAGTGTTTCGTCAGTGTCGAACTGTCCGAGAATGCTTTCTTGCAGAATCGACACCTGTGGAGAATACATTTGAATATCTTGAATTTTTCTTTTATTGCCACTTGTGCTGATATTGAATAATTATTTTTGACTATGTTCTTTTTATTTTTCTTTCATAATACAAATATCGAGTTTTTGAAGCATCTTTATTTTAAATTATTTTTCTAATTTGAAATGAATGTTCGAGTAATAAATTTTTTTCTTATAACTGTTGTATTTAGTTATCATTATCATTGTTTTTATTTGTTATTTTTGACATTTGCTGCCTGATATTTTGATATTTTTTAAATCTATTATAATTTTATAATTAATATTTCTAATAAAAAATTCATAATTACGTTATTTAAAACTATTATTTTCTAATATTCAAATCGAAGCCTGTACTAAGAGGCGATACTTCTGGATTTTGAAATGATTTCCGCACTTCCGGAGCATTTAATAGGTACTATAAGTTAATTATTGTTGCTTCTTATACCTTAACTAAGATATTAATATTGACTTACTACTTGTCTTATTACTTTAACTAACTAAAATAATAATATTTTGTTCCAAATGTTTTAACGGCTATTTTGCTTCAGTAAACATGTAACCGAGCCATTGTTTTCACATTTTGAAATAATTTAATGCAAATTTAAAACATATTTCGAATAGCATGCATAAACACTACGATGTTTATTTTATTATGCCTCTAAATATTACTAGAGTATACGACTTTATAAAGAAGAAAAAAATGTCAAAATAATTAACTAGAGGCTGAAAGAGTTAAGCATTGATGTTACAAGCTACAAAATTCAATGGCTATAACAAGGTATTAGATTTTCATATTAGATTTGAAAAAAAGAAACGCGTCAAAGGTAAAAAAGGATTAAAAAAAGTGAGAGATGAGCGTCTCTTGATCTATACCTGTAGGGTCGTTCGCCGGAATGCGTTCTCATGTGTGTCGTGACGGAACTGCTCTGGGAGAATCTTCTGTCGCAGACCGGACATCGGAAAGGCTTTTCTCCCGAGTGCGTTCTCGCGTGCGCCGTCAAATTTGCTGCCTGACTGAACGCCTTCGAGCAGGCGTGGCACCTGTATTCCCAGAAAACCACGTATATATGTGGGGTTCAAAAAAAAATGCGTCAGTCATGTCTTTTCTATTCGATTCAGTATACAAACAAAAGCAAAATATATATTTTTTTTTTCGCATGCATGTGTAAAGGCTGATATGCTATAGTTTTCAAAAGTTAAGATTGATTTATTTTTGTTTTATATATATATATATTCTGAAATAAAATAAGGCCTCCTTTCATGGAGATTTAAAAAAATTGTTAATTAAAAGATACAGTAACATGAGTGAAAAAAAATCATATGTAGATACGTAATCTAAGTAGCACTGCGTATAATACGTATCCTTCAATTAAATATCTTGTAGTATTTTATAAAAATCATCTTAATTATTAAGATGTTTTATGTTTGAGAAAAGTCACATGGGCTAAAAAACATTTTACACACCAGTGTCGAACAATATTTTATACCCTAAGAGCCTAATAAAAATCATGTCAAAATTGCGATTTTTAGGTTAGAGTGGTATAAATAAAATAAAATAAGAGAAGTTAAATAAAGTTTGACTCATAGACAATCAAATAAGCTCTATTTATAAATACGTATTATACGCAGTGCTACTTAGATTACGTATCTACATATGATTTTTTTTTCACTCATTTTACTGTATCTTTTAATTAACAATTTTTTTAAATCTCCATGAAAGGAGGCCTTATTTTATTTCAGAATTTATGAAAATTCCTGAATTATTGAAATTTATTCCTGGAAAAAATAAAATAAGAGTCGTCTCATTATTTTTTCTACCAAGACCATTACATGTTATATAATCGTATAATACTTTGCCGTGGGTTATTCTTAAAAAAAAGGATGTCAACGACATATGCATTTTGTCCCAAAAATTTAGCCCTACAAATCCTGGTAAATTGACATGGGTAATATATCTATAGACATGGAAAATTAGTAGAAGAGTTCCGAGTTCAGTCGGACATCTAAGTCTATAGATATACGACCCATGTTAATTTTCAATTCTTAATAAGACACAAAACTTAGCTTTCCCAGGGTTTACAGGGCTAATTTTTGTTTTAAATTTACTCTTTCATAAGTGCTATATACGTTGGTGTAAGCTTAAGGTGTCAGTTTCCATGTGAAAATGCATCTACCGTTGGCATCCTCATTTTGACTATATACCAATTTGTGAATTTATTGAGCTGCGTATTAATAAACACAAAACGACGAGCAAAATGAAAACTACCGATTTTGTACAAATCATCTTAATTTACTCAGCTTGGTTTCAAAAGCCGCACAATCAGCATTTCATATTTACAAAAAGTCAAAGGCGCAATTAAAAAAAAGAAGAAAAAAAAAGTCTGATATCTGTAATCGGACCTAAACGGCTTCTCCCCCGAGTGCGTCCTAAGATGCGTCTTGAGGGTGCTCGGCCTGGCATAAGTCTTTCCGCATATCCTGCAAAGATTCGGCCTCGCTTGATCGTCCTGCGGCCCCAACTGTCCCTGTACCTGTCCAGCCAAACCACCCGGACCAGCTCCCAATACCGTAGCACCTCCGCACAAGCCATGTTGATCGCCCGGCTGTTGCTGCTGCGATTGTTGCTGCTGCTGCTGCTGCTGCTGCTGTTGGGGCTGTTGGGTGTGAGGGTTGGTCTGATGCTGCTGATGCTGGTGTTGCGGCTGGTGGTGGTGGTGGTGGTGGTGGGGCTGGGGATGAGCGGAGGTGGCGGCCGCCGCTGCCGCTGCCGCAGCTGCAGCGAGGCTATTGGCCGCCGCCTGGTTCACCCTCTGCTGCTGATCGACTCCCCCGTACTGGGGGGCGGGACTCAGCAGTGGCTCCACGCCCCAAGCGCCCGTGTAGTTCTGATCGTAGCTGCAAGGGTTGAGATATATGATGGGACCGAGACACACCATTTGCACGGGATTCGGAATTTTGTTATCCGAGACGAGGAGGAGAGGGTGTGTATTGGTATTTTTATGTTTTTTTTGTGATCGTGTTGGCTTTTTGTTTTTTTTATGGACCTTAGTTGCGCGTTGGGAAGGGAGGAGATGCAGCTAAAACTTAAAATACGATTTTCTCCTGTCTGGTTGTTAAATTATAATTTGTTTTTTTTTTTTCGATGAATTTAATGATTTATTGAATCGTGATTGAGAAAATCAATCAAATTCTCTTTTATTTGCAATTCCAACTGTATAAAAAAGTACTTATTATGTTTCGTCATGAATATATACAGGAAAGTGAATTTTCAGAAAATTAAGGATAAATGTACGCGCTGTTTCTTTAGAATCTCTAAATATGTATCTATTTTATTTTTATAACATGTATTTTTTACCGCTAAAAAATTTTCTTTGCTTATACATATGTACAAAATTACCCTTAAACGAAGCACGAATGATTCACATTACTGATTTTTAAATGGATGCAATTAATTGTAATTTTTTACATTATTAAAATAAAACTATACTTTTCCGATCCTACTTGCGCTACGCTATATTGTTTTAACGTGAGAAGTTTTAAAATTAGTAGATACAAAAGCATATTATGATTGAGCCATTTTACAAAAGAATGTCTGTAAAGGTTTTTCCAAGATTGATTACAGATTTTTAAACATATGTTTTAAAATGTTAACTATTCTTATTCATTCATATGGTATGTAGTTTACGTGCAATGTAACCCGACCGATGTAAATGAAGAGAGTCAGAATCGTATGGCAGTGGGTTATTATTTCAGCAAGAATCACTAACAAAAGCTTTCGTAATAATAATTACATTTGAATGTTTATTTATTTAAATGCTTAATAAATGTGCTTAAATCTTATAAGATCATGCTAGCATTGATATAAGTCTTTCAAGCTGTCCGACCAATTTCAGATGTTACTACTGATTTTATAATTTATCAATTAAAGCTTTTTTTATTTATACATTGAAAATAAATTGATATAGTGTTTTACTTTCTTGTAAAAGAAGCTCTCTAACGACCTTGAAAAAAAAAATGAAATTTCTTAGAATCTGTAGAAGCATATTTCGAGATAATTGTCGTATTTTTTTATCGCTTTCGTGCAATGTATTCACGTCAGATAATAAGATTTCGTAATCCTTGATTAATTTAATTAATCACAAATAGAACAGAATGATTGTTGTTTATCAGAATTAGTTGTGGTCTTTTCAGATTTCTGTACCGAAAGGATGATGCCAACGGATGTCCCCGATGAATATCAGTAAGCAACGCGCAAAACTACTTCAAACATGAAGAATTTATGTAAACTTGAAAATTCCCATACGATTTTGTCTGTATACAAGTGGGGAATCATTTTGAAAGAAATTGTTTGAATTTATATCACTACTAATTGTCGCACGAAATCTTGACTTTTTCACTTACTTCAGTAAACTTCACCCTTATTCTTTTCAATCATCCCCATACTTTCCCAGATTAAATTTTTTTATCATTCATACTTTGACGAAGTTCTAAGCAATAAACACCGGTTTTGTACATCCCATGCGTTTCTCTGCTTACCTACGACTTCGTTGGCATCCTCCCTCTTTCAATTCGAATCTATATATAATCGTTATATGTTTTGAGTTTGATATTACGTGCATCAAACATGTTGCCCTTATTTAATTAAAACGTTGAGCAAATTATGAATTATTTTGTCCAGCAATTTAATCAATGCAATTTCATTAGTTTCACAAGTTAATTTGATTTTGAAATATTCCATTTAATATGCGCTCATATCGCGTTAGCACCAAGCCATCAATTTTTTCTCGTGTGTATAGGTAACTACTCAAAGGTTTGCGAGAAAAACAGTTAGTTGTACAGTTCGATTCGTGCAAAACTCATTTGGCCGGCATATCAAGCAATACTCGCCGTATAAAGCGCGCATGAAGTTTAATAGTATTCAAGCTAAAAAAACGCAGTTCATCCCTTATCTGGCTTAGATTCCGTGCAAAATGTGTATTCAAAGGACGTGCGAAAAAAGCTCAAACTACTCGAGACACATATTCAGCTTACCTCGGGTGCATATTCATGTTCATGGTCATGTTCATCGAGACATTGACGGACATGGCGGGTCCCTGAGCGTAATGCGACGGTGCGCCGCTCGGTCCGAGATTCTGTCCGTAATCCTGGGCCGAGTAGCCGTGGGTTGGTACACCGGTGGTCGAGTAGTAGCCGCCGGTTGGACTTGCCGGATGGACCACCGCGTGTTTTAGACTCAGCAGAACGTCGGCCATGCCCTCGCCGTTTATGTTACCGGGACGGGGCATACACTCGCCACGCGTACAGCCCCAACTGTACCGGATATTTTTATTATACCATATGTCAATTTGCATTAGTGGGATTTGCCCTTCCGGGAATTTGGGAATTGGAGAAAGAAGATTATGGGTTAAGCGTGGAGTCTGGGTGAAGTCTGGATAAATAAATATTATACCGTATTGTTGGATTTCATATCGGTTAGTCTAGTTTTTGAGGTTATTATTTTGTTTGGATGAAAATTAGCTATTATTTCATCTATTTTTGTAATTCGTTGTGAATCTTACTGAACTTGACTTGAGTGTGTCTTTGGTAGACATAAAATTATTTAGATTACTGTAGCCAGATTTAAGCCAGACTTCTGTTAGATTATTTTTCTTACACAGGTTGGCTTAAAAGATGGAAAGCTCGGTTAAGGTTGATAGGATAGTGGAAACGATTAAGCTTTATCTTCGTAAGCTTGTAGATAGATATAATTTTTGAAGATTCGCTTAAATTTACTGATTATAATATTAAAATCGCGACTTTTTCTAGTTCAAACATTTATTTTTTATGGCCATGGTTAAGTTATAAAGTTTTAATATCAACTGCCGTTCATAATCGCTAAACTTTATATCCATTTTCGGTTTGATTAGTTATAAAGTATATTTAGTACGCGGAGCGAAACATTCTTACGATATTTCGAATATTAAATTACAATGTTGCATTTTTATAATTTTATATAGTACAATTTTATACAGTATAATTTTTAATTTAAATTAAATTTACTGATCAAAAGGATCGTATCTGCTGTGAGATGCGAAAGAAGCCGTTCACCAATACCAATTGAACCATTAAGTATAGTAACTTGTTTAGTGCTGATTCGAATCGTGCTTATGAGTAACATGAACGTCAAACGTAATCAATGTAAAAAGAATTGAAATGGCATTATATGCGAAATAGAAAGTAATGATCGACATGCAAATATTATTGATTACAAGAATGAAATGTTGTAGAACTAATAATCAAATAAAAAATAAGTTATTTGTCTATAAAATTAAGTTTCAGCTTTTGTTTCTTATATAATGCTATGAAAAATTATTAAAATTTGTTTATAGTAGAATTTTTACTCACTTTTATAATAAAATTTACTACAAAATATAGCATATACGTTAATTTAGTGCATTAAATATTCTTATACACTTTAAGGAAGAAAATTAAGTTAGAAAACTGTCTAAAAATGATGGCTAGTTCCTATAAGTAGTATGATCGTGAAAATGGCTAACTTCTAGTTTAATCACTTTTCCACCAGGGTAATGTAAAATTTAAAAAACTTTCTGAAAACTAGAAATATTTAAATATTTTTTATTATAGTGAAATAACGATTTTTATGAAAAATATAGTTTGTTTTGCAAAAATCGCCAAATCATGAGGCTATTCCAAATTTACCTACGCAACGTAGCAATTTTTATAGCAAGTATCTTAAATATTTTTTCTTCGTGTGATTGAGTCTACTTTCTGCTTGAGGAGATAATTAAGGTAGCTCTATGGGTACTCTCTAGTCTACTGAGAGATAAAACGAAAAATTGTTTTAAATAGTTTATAAGCGTGTTAAAAGTGTTTCAAAAATTTTTTCTTCTTTTTTCATTTAGGTTTAATACCCTATTCTTTATTATTTTATTAAAATAAAACATTATTGAAAACAATTCTCTGTTTATTTGACTTCGGTTTCATCCTGACATGAAAATGCGGCAACACTGGACAACGAGTATCCTTTCGCGCCAATTGTATGACGAATGATGCGATGTTGCCAAATTTCTATCACTTCCTAAACTAACCGTGAAAACAAAATTTTGCTTGTTTTGTTAATAAATATCTTTTAATTTTACACGATAACCTATGATAACTTTTATATTTTTGAAAAGTTGAGATATCAATCTATTAAAAACTAGTTTTTCAATAATGGCATACACCGCTATCTATAAAAAAATCTTTCACTTCCTATCTTTCAGAGAGCCTGTCCCATAAGGGCTAATGTTAATTACCTCAACTTTAATTTACAATATTTTTAATTTTCCCACGCTAACTCGCCTTAAAATTTATAAAATATATTCAGTAAATCCTCCTGAATATTTCTATTATTTTCTATACGTAATTATTTTTTAAGTCTTAGAAAGCCGGATTAACCCTAGAGCTACCTTAATAGGAGATTTATCTTGAATTAAATTTCATTATTTTCGAGAGAACGATAATATAGCTGTGGCACTAATTTTGAAGAGATTTCTTATTTTAAGAAATAAGTGTTGGGTCTCACACATATAGTAAATACCAAGTCATGAAAAATCAATTGTCGAAAAGGGATTGATTAAAATTTGATGTCGTTGCGATATCTTTCTATGCTAAATTTTTCTAAGTATTAGAATAGAAACCAGTATTAGGTATTTTATTCTTAAATATAAACATATTTTAAAATAATTTTTTCTTAACTCAAAAAGAAATATAGATAGCTATGGAATTTTTTATGTTCTCAATATTTATGAATCCAGAAAAAGTTTTTAACCTGCGAATTCTCTTGCTTTTTCTAAATGTACTGTTATTGTAAGAATATTGAACGCTTCATATATATATCACAAGATAAATCAATTAACTAAACTATTTCATTTCAATTAAGAATAATTATTAAACTGATTAATAAATTGATTTCTTTATTAAGTATTCTTCCTTTGAATTCTCAACCAAACTTTATTGTGCACGCTAAATCTCTTAGAGTGTAAAACCACTCTTTTAGAGTGAAAATCCACTCTTAGCTACAGTGAAAGTAATTAACTCTATTTAGAGTAATTTATTCACACTAAAACTATAGATATTGTATCGGTAGAAAAAATCACTCTATGTACGAGTTGATTGTACTCTATTTATAAGTGAAATAAGAAAAATTTCGAGGGTAGAATATCTTTACATTACAAATCTAAGAATATATACAGATTTTCTTTTTACTATAATAATATTCACATTGAAAAACTGCTTCTATTTAATAAATATATTAATAATGAGATACTTACTGCTGGCAAATTGACAATTTTTTCCATTATTTGACACGTGTATTGTTCGTACCTATACGCACTCTACCATTAGAGTGAATTTAGAGTGAATTTTAATCTCACTATAATACACTCTAATAC